>JAVJIF010015947.1:0-132896 GCA_038442645.1 Agave tequilana | reverse complement strand
GTTAATTGTATAATGGGATTTTGAATAGACTAAAATTTTTAAAATATATAACCTCTAAATATGGTTGTTTTTTGTACTTTGTAGTAAAATAAATAAAATTAAGATTGATGAGTATGGTTGATATGTTGCCAGTTTCTGTTAGCAGTGGGGCATACTTGAAAGGGACTTGATCAATGAAGTTGTTCCCTCGCATACGTGGAGAGGAAGCTAAGCTAATACTCGAAAGAGACTAGCTAACTTCGGGAGTACGCGACATCATGACATTTTATCAAGTAATTAATAGTGTAATTCAGATAAGGAAATTATGAATTCTCAAAGGACTATATTCAATTCTATATCACATAATTGTAAAAGTAAATACGAATTTATGGGTCGTTACCGAATCAGATGAATATGTAGGGAAACTTATATTGCAAGCATAAGTTTCCAAAAGGTATATGTGGAATACTTATTTCTTTAATTTCTTTAATAGTTGATAATTCAATGAGGTATTAAATAGGGAAGATATACATATTTATGCAACTCTGGGAGAATAATTTAATTAGAAATCCTCTCAAACGCAGTTTGCATTATGCTAGTAAAAATTGAGTAGTAAGTCTGCAATCAATAAAAAAAAGGAATAAGTGGAACAATGATCTTTAGTTTAGAGACCTGGCTTCAATAATACTCCATATTAATTAACTTAATGTTTAATAAAATTTGCATGGCATTAATAGACAAAACAACATATAATAAGCATGCATCATGCAGGCGTATGCACACTGGTTACAGGAACACATGCAATTTCAATTCCAAGGGATAGATCAAACTCAGCTCTGTCAGTCAGCAATTGCCAGCATAATTCAAAACTTAATCACGATTAAGAAATTTTTAGCAGCTTAATGATTGTTTGATGTTTAATGTGGGAATCAGCAGGTTGCTATAAGCATCCTTTAGGAATGAGGATGTTTGATCACTGTAATGAATTAGCATATGCATGCCGCCCTGCTTATTTAGTTATTAATATTGGAAGATTCTTGCATCCATCTGAATTTCTAATGTTTTTCCAAGATGCTTTGAGGATATTTTTTATTGGAAAGGAGTGGATAAGCTTGCTGGCTTTTATTGTGGCGCGGCTCCGTAATAATTTCAGGGCATTCATATACGTGCATACATAAAGCATATAGATATCGTAGTGGAAGCGTACCTCTTGATGTAAAGGGTTTCTCATCGAAAGAGTGTTCTTCTTCTTGAAGGTGGAAGAAACTACAGCAAATTTCGCGAGAACTTTTTATCGTGATCTACAATCCAAGCACAGTAGACAACCGTCGTTGGAGGCTTGAAGAGGAGAGAGTTATAATTGTTGTATGTAGATAGAAGAAGAGATTGACTTTTTTATACAGAAAAAACCAACATAATCCTTAGATGTAAGAGTACCTAATTTTTTAGCGAATCTCATCATTGATTAGATCTGGCGAGGCGCTCTACTAATCCACTCCGGTTTAAAAAGACACTAGCCTTTGGTCTAAGCCTAATTATTGATTGGGGCTTGTGCTTGGTCTTGGCTTCCTTACGGCCGGCTCATCCAAGTCTAACAAGCTCGAAGGAAGTGTGTTACCTGTGGATTTTGGAGGTTCATTATGGATTTGATAACCATGAATATAACATTGCTTGGTAATTAAATGAGTTAGGAAAGTGATTTATAATCCTAATCTCATATGGGGTGAACGTATTTTCAATATTTATTATAAGAGAACTGATTTGAAAATTGGGTAAACTTACTTATAATATCTATATTTTCAAATTTTGAAGAGGAGTTTTGAAGTGCAAAGAGTCTCTTTAGGAATCTTAAAGCCTAGAATGTAGTCAGGGGCGTGAAGAATACCTGAGATTGGTTGTTTACTCTTAGCAATGGTCTACTCTAGACTTTTCAATCTGACTTGGGCCACGAAACTTTAGCTCATCTCAAAGATATCTGAAAAATAGGGTTTTTACTAGGAGCCAAGAATAAGTTTGGAAGAGACTTAAAGATTTAGTACAATTGTTGCAGTATGTCTGAATCTCTTTCACTTTTGAACTTGGGTCAAGGAAAGACAATTTTTCTTAAAAGATTAGTTGCTTTGAGTTGAGGTTCACTTTTTCCACCAATTCGAAGTATTGGATTGGAAACAAAAGCTGATGTGACAGTCAAAGTTTTACTTTTCGTGGGCTTGTCAGTTTTTGATGTTCCATCCGAACAGATGAAAAGAAGAACTATCTCTTTCTAAGATCCAAAGAGACCTATGTAAAGACTCGGAATGGGCAAAGATGGTGTATTCTCCATCAAGTCCTACTACAAGTTCTTGTTATTTGTGTTGTGCCTACGACAACAACCTGATGAGGATCTCCTTGATCTCTCAAACACAGAGAACAATCACAACCAGCACAAAAATAATCACCAGAAGAAGAACATGCGCAAACAATCAATTTACGAGGTTCGGCCTCAATGCCTACGTCCTCGGGACAATCCAGAAGAGAGATTAATTGATAGGAAGATGATTACAATTGCTAGTAGCCTCTTTGAATGCAAGAGAGCTCTAGCTTTCAGATTCTTCTGATACAAAATCCTAGAAACCAAAACAGCCTTTAAATACAACAGGTTTCCAAACCTGCAATTCGCAGCCCGCACCCGCAGGTCGGTCGACCTGGCGGTCGACCGACTTTCTTCCTCCGGTCGACCGCTCGGCGACCGAATGCCCAACAGAGAGTTGGGCATTTACAGTCAGGCATTTCGGTCGACTGACGGTTGACCGATCTCTTCCACCGGTTGACTGGTTGGTCGACCGGCTGCCCAACAGAGACTTGGGCAATTACAGTCAGGCAATGCGGTCGACCGGGCGGTCGACCGCTCTCTGACCCTGTGCACGTTGTGCACGTGCGGTCGACCGGGACGGTCGACCGCTGAGCCTGTTCTGCTGCTGCTGCTTTCTTCTGTTGCTGTTTCCTTCTCCTTTCGTCGTCGACTTCCTTGGCGATCACCTCGACAACCCCTCGGCTATCCATGTCAACTTCCTTGGCAATAATCTCTCTCTTTCCAACAATTCTCCACCTCGGCGAAGATTTTCCAAATCTGAGCCGATCTCCAACGCTACCCAGTCTATCACCTGGCGAAATCGACACACGATCTCGGCGAAATCGACACACGATCTCGGCTTGCGCGCGCACGGTCGAAATCGACACACGATCTCGGCGAAATCGACACACGATCTCGGCGAAATCGACACACGATCTCGGCTTGCGCGCACCGGTCGAAATCGACACACGATCTCGGCGAAATCGACACACGATCTCGGCTTGGAATCTTTAGCTCAACTGTTCCTGGAAAACATCGCATATGCCTTCCCTGCACTTCACCTTAGGAGAATTTCCATACCTGCCGATTACAATACCGTGGCTCCTCCTCCGCAACTTCACGACCTCACGAAGACTTCCTTACGAGCCAACACTGACTCTCCAACTGACTAGCTCTATCTAGTCTACATGTCTTCCACTGACGGTCCAACCAAGTCTGCGTAGAGCACACCAGATATCATCAGCTTCAACTGGATGCACACCACTCCTTATGCAAGTTCAACATCTTCTCACCGGAAGATTAACCTGTTCATCGAGATCACAACATCTCACCACTACGTGAGATTCAACTGGCCACAGCGCTTCACCTCTACGTGAAACCTCTCCATCTCTACGTGAAGTTCCATCGGCCACAACTCTTCACCTCTACGTGAAGATCCAAACAGCTTCTCGAGAACCCAAATAGCTCCATAAGAGTTGCATCACCAAATGGCTGCGCCTTTACGGCTGCCTACGTACCTTTGCCCAAAAGGATCAAGCCGGCCGTAGTTCATTTAGATGAGCTTCATCAAGCTCAAGCACTGGTACCTCAATTTGCAGCAGTGAACCTATCTGACCGAGTCATATGAACCTCTTCCCGACCATCATGGAGGACAACGGCCTTCAACTTCAGCTTGTCACGATCACAAACTTGAGATTCATGCTTCTTTTCCCACAAGCGTGGTTTCACCTTGGTTCCAATAGCTGCAAACAACTTGACATCCTCAACAATGTCTTCATCCTGTTCAGCATCAACTTTGGTTTCATGATCTCCACCGTTGTCACATCCGGTGAAATCTCCTCTAATGTCGAACCAACTGGAGATGATGGAGTAGCATCAACCTCCACCCGCTGCAATCCTTCCTGGTCTCCGTCCTCTCCACCTGCTGAGAGACGGTGGACTTCAACATTGAAGTCTCTCCAAAAGTGACATGCCTGCTCATCGCAATCTTCTTGTCTTCGGGGTCCCACAACCTGTAGCTGTTTCCTTTGACGCCCAAATAGACAAACCTCTTTGCTCGCGGATTCACCTTGCCATTCTTGGCACTGAAGTAGGCCGGACTTCTAAACTCCCGCAGCAAACAATGATCTTGAGCAGCTTCCCCAGACCAAATATCCAATGGAGCTTTACCTCCTATCGCAGTCGATCTGTTCATGAGATGGCTAGCATACTCAGTCGCCTCAGCCCAAAACGACCTGTCTAATCCTGCATTAGATAACAACCTCCGAACCTCCTCCAGCAAGGGACAGACTACATCTTTAGCCAACCCATCTGTACCTGTTGTGAAGTGAGTTGCAATACCTGTGTTCTGGTCAAATCGTAGGAACTGGTACATGTCCTTTCCAACATTACCAATATGAAGCTCCTTTATCTTCCTACCTATCTGCCTCTCCATTTTTCCTCTCCACTTCATCAACACATCTAGGGCTCACACCCTTTGTCTCATGGGATATATCCAAAACTGCCTAGATGAACCATCAATAAATGAGATAAAGTACCTGTGACCTCCAAGCGATGCCGTCTTAGCAGGTCCCCATATGCTCATGTGAACACAATCAAGAAGACCTCATTGTGGTGAGTACTGGTGCTGAATCTCACCTTCTTGTCCAGAACGCTGTGTTCACCTTCCGACTTGCAGGTTGCAACACCTTCCATTTCCTTCTTTGCAGGAGCTCGCAAAGATTCTTCTTCTTCCTGTCCGACCTTTCCCTGCCAGACCTCCGGGCTACCATCATCTGAGGAACTCGAAGTCTCCACCTGATCTGTAATCGTACTACCCTTCAAGTAGTAGAGGTTGCCTCGGCGGACGCCCTTCATCACCACCATCGAGCCCTTGATCATCCTGAGATCGCCATCTCGAACAGATATCATCATGCCCGATGCTTCCAAAGTGCCAACTGAGATAAGATTCCTTTTGAGCTGAGGTACATACCTCACCTCCTTCAACTCTCGAACTATCCCATCATCCATCTTGATGCGGACTGTACCCATCCCTTCTATATTACACGGATGATCATTCCCCATAACCGTGTAACATCCATCCAGCTTCTCAAAGCTAGAAAAACAGGCCCTGTTCGGGCACACATGATAGGTGGCTCCGCTATCCAAGATCCACTCAGCACTATCTGAGTTACTAATAGTAGGGGTAGTAACCGAGAGAGAGAACACTGAAGAGTCATCATCCGATCCATCCGCCTGTGCGAGATTCGCCTCGGTCTTTGACTCCACCTTCTTACCTTTGGCCTTCGGGCATTCTGCTTTCCAGTGTCCTAATTCCTTGCACAAAGCACACTGATTCCTTTTCAGATTTCTGAAACCCGGCCTGGACTTAGATCTTCCTCTAACCTCCTTGCCTTTCCTCGATGAACTTCTGCCTCTTACTTCCAGTGCCTCCGCCGATGAGCTTGACCTAGAAGGATGTCTTTCCTTCTTCCTCGTCTCATAACTAGTCAGTGCAGACGACACCTCATCATAATCCAAGGTCTGCCTTCCATTGATGAAGGTCAGAGTGAATGTCTCATACTCCTCCGCCGGGAGTGAGTTCAGAAAGATGATCGCCTTATCTTCCTCATCTATCGTGACATCCACGTTTACCAAGTCTATAAGAAGCTTAGTATATCAGTTGATGTGTTCATTCATTGTGCTTCCCTTCTTCATTTGAAAACTGTACAGCTTACTCTTAAGCTGCAACCTGGACTCAACACTCTTAGTCAGGTATTTCCTCGCAAGGGTTTCCCACAGTTTCTTCGCCGACGTCTCATGTGTGCAAGGTATTTTATGTCTTGCGACAAACATGAACGTATCAATCCACATGCCGACCTGTTCATCTTTACCCACTCTTCATCAGTGGTCGTGCTCTTCTTCTTCTCCAATAGGAGAGTATCTTCGAGATTCGATGCATTCAGCGCATCCATAACCTCACATCTCCACATCCTGAAGTTATTTGTACCGTTGAACTTGACAACTTCAATCCTCGGGTGAGGATTCATTGTCTTAACCGAAGCAATTTCTTCTGCCATTGAGATTTATTGATCCTCTATCTATGCGGAAGAACAATCAACTGGAAATAGATCTCTATCAGATAAAAAATTGGATTTTTTACCTTTCCCTTGAAACCCTAGATCGAGTTTCTCTCCGGATCTACTCCACCACAGATTCCACGAGCCCTCCTTGCGTCCTCCTGAGATCGACACACGATCCCACGAACACCAATACCTCTGATCAGAGTTGACACACGATCTCCACCGAATCAGATCTCGAGCCCTCCGAATCTTCAGAAATCCCAAGCCAAACCTGGAAGCTCTGATACCACTTGTTGTGCCTACGACAACAACCTAATGAGGATCTCCTTGATCTCCCAAACACAGAGAACAATCACAACCAGCACAAAAACAATCACCAGAAGAAGAACATGCACAAACAATCAATTTACGAGGTTCGGCCTCAATGCCTACGTCCTCGGGGCAATCCAGAAGGGAGATTAATTGATAGGAAGATGATTACAATTGCTAGTAGCCTCTTTGAATGCAAGAGAGCTCTAGCTTTCAGATTCTTCTGATACAAAACCCTAGAAACCAAAACAGCCTTTAAATACAACAGGTTTCCAAACCTGCAAGTCGCAGCCCGCACCCGCAGGTCGGTCGACCGGGCGGTCGACCGACTTCTTCCACCGGTCGACCGCTCGGTCGACCGAATGCCCAACAGAGAGTTGGGCATTTACAGTCAGGCATTTCGGTCGACCGATCTCTTCCACCGGTCGACCGGTCGGTCGACCGGGTGCCCAACAGAGACTTGGGCAATTACAGTCAGGCAATGCGGTCGACCGGGCGGTCGACCGCTCTCTGACCCTGTGCACGTTGTGCACGTGCGGTCGACCGGGACGGTCGACCGCTGAGCCTGTTCTGCTGCTGCTGCTTTCTTCTGCTGCTGTTTCCTTCTCCTTTCGTCGTCGACTTCCTTGGCGATCACCTCGACAACCCCTCGGCTATCCATGTCAACTTCTTTGGCAATAATCTCTCTCTTTCCAACAATTTGGAGATCCAAGTGTTCAATTACTAGTAAGAGTTTGAAGTCAAGATGCCTCTCAAGGTGAAGATTCAAATGCGATTGGTCATTTAGGATTTAGGAGAGGATACTCGCTAGGAATTTTGTGAGAAAGAGAAGAGTTGATGTCAACGTCACTTGCCTACTTTGTAATACTTGCCTACTTTGTAATATAAGATCTTAATATATTGCACATCTCTTTCTTAAATATTAGTAATCTAAGTACGTGACTTCTCATGTTATATTAGCAAGTTGCATATGATAGGTTGGCCTTTATTCTTCTTAGCTTTATGGATATTTTGATGGAGAAAAAGAATTCGAAACGAACACCAACATGTGTGGAATTCTTTTATTATGGCCTTGTTTTGAGTAGTGTGAGAGGAAAAAAAAAAAGTAGGAGAAATTTTCAATATTCTACTTTTTCAGTTGATAATATTGATGAAAGCCAATGCTTTAATGGTACTTTGGGCAGGTAAAAAAAAGAACAAAGTGATTATGCGGATGAGGAAGGAATGACTAACTTGTGAAGTTGTTTATTTTGATTTGTTTTTATAAAAAGAATTGTATTATTTTGCTCTAAAAGCTTGTGCTTTTTTTTTGTCCCCTGGTCTCACATCCTTTCTTCCCGAAAAATTGGAAGAGGGTGGGGTCAGAGTTTTCTGAAGGTGGAATCAAAAGCCTTTTTGGCTGACCTTGACCCATTAATCCCGACGCGAGTCACATAAACAACGTTGCCAAGTGGGCTAAGTTTGTTAAGATAATAAAAAAACGAAGGAAAAAAAAAATTAAAACAGTTCCTCACACGCACTGCACGTGACTACATCCCGATATAAAGATCCCAAAGCCCTCCTCAATTTTCCCGCCGATTTCCCCCCTCTTCGATATCCCTCAATGGCGTCCGAGAAAACCCTAGCCCACCTCCGCTCGAGGCTCTGCAACCCCAATTTCGTCCATTCCGCCTTCAAATCCTCCCCAGATTCCAATTACAGGTACCGATCGAAACCCTAACACTTCCTCCTTCTGTCAACCTCCCTCATTCTCTCTGAGATTTCTGATCAGGCCCCATGGCCTTCTTTTAAAACTTGTAGCAAGCTGAAATTTCTCATTTCAAACTCCATCTCCGAGGCCTGCAACAACTCAGTCCTCCTACTCGGTCCTCGTGGTTGTGGCAAATCAGCGGTAAAAGCCCTAAAATTTTTCATTGAGGATCATTTATGTTTTAATTGAATTTTCACTACAACCCTCATACACTTTGTTATTTGCACACACAACGTGTTATTTTTGTACACTGCATGGTATAGAAATTTTTTTAATTTTAATTTTTGCAATTTGGAGATGTACGCTGTTCCCTTATCACAGTTGTCCCTTTTAACTATGTATTTTAGGTGTTTTACCATTATTGAGCCGAAATCATCATAGGTGTGGGTAGTAAGGAATGTATATTATTTTGAGTGTTTTCCCCGCATATATCCCTTAAAATTATATCTCTCTGTATGTTTGACCATCTACATTTGCAACTTCCTCACGTGCAGTTTGGAAACGGAACATTATTTTTAAAAAAAATTTGCACACTCGTCATTGGTGTCCATCTACAAGGCTATAGCATGAAAACTACTTTGCAGCAGTTTTGTAATGAATAATGTCTTATAGGTACCATTTAGACTAGGTGATTAGTTTCTGCCAAAATATTTTCTTGGAAAAAGTTTGCTCCAACAACAAATAGGCATTGAGCCAACCAAAAGAGACATAATTGCTATTCTCATTTCTTTGATCTTGACATAGAGTACAAGATGTAACTGGAATTATGTGCTGTTGTTCAGAAAACATTTGACATGTAGCATAAATGGTGCAGTTTCTTTTGTGAATTAAACGTCTATGTATTTATAGACCATAAGAGTTGTTGTGTTGTATCTAATGAATCGTTTGAGTTACTCTGTGTTACGCCTTGGATCTCATGAAAGCTGCTTATGACAACCAAACAAATGCTAAACCAAAAAAGAATCACTACAAGCAAGGGGAAAAAAATAAATAGCAAGAAACATTGTGATTGCTTACACAGTTCATAGTCCACACTTGTCTATAGTATGGAGAAAGCAAGATAGATTCCATTACATTTGTAACCAGGACAAGAGAGTCTCACCTTCTATATTTTGGAAAATCAGGTAAAAGTACCTTCTGATAAATTAACAAGGTTTGAAGTATCGCCTGATATTGATAATTATGTCATATACCGATACTGTGATATGACGTGATATGATCGAGACGATACCGATGGTGCCGATTTGATGAGACAAGACAGCTGATAAAAGGATGATATTACATATTCTGATACTAAAAACTTACGGCCGATACCGATATTGAGCTTTCCAACCATGGATGAATAAATCTTTCAAACCTTTGCTTGATCTCCCTACTGGAAGTCATGACCACTCTTTAATCCTAGTCATATTTCTAAGCCTTTTGTTTTTCTCAGTCTTTCTACAATCCCGTTAGGTGCATATATACAACACAATTCTACTCTGTAGGGGGAAGAGAAAAGCCTTTTCTGGTTATAGAAGTCATGAGACCGGATTACTCAAATGTGCCAAAACCTGAAATTCAGGCCGTAATAAAATGTAGCTACAACAATAACCTCAACGCTGGCTTGTCGTAACTGGCTAAATGAACTCTCAGTTTCTCTTTGGTTGGAACTCAGTCATTTGTTCCTCTCTAGTTGGGGATGAGTTGATGAATCATTCATTTTTACTAAATGCACCTAAAGCCGAATGCAAGACATCCTTGAACTAATATCCAACTTGGCTTGTTTCACCTCAAACACACCTTCTTTAAAAACGTATTCCCTTCAGTAAATGCTAACATTTCTTGCACTAAACTTTACCCTTCTGCCTCTTTCGTGTGTTTAACACTAGCCTGATGCAAGTTCAACTCTGATTCGAACTTGTCTTGTCTAGTTTTTTCACCATCTTTGGATGTGGTTCTCAACTAGCTATAGTATCTATCAAAACTCCAACCTGAATTAAGCTCGGATCATCCTGTATATTTTTTTGTTTTTTAAAAACAATGCTAATTGGCTCCACCTTTCACCACAATCCAACAACCCTTGGAGTTAAGTACATCCAATAAACTTAGGTTCATCCATGTCATTAAGTCATATTACGTTATGGCCAAAGCATGTAACCATATCAGTCATGCTTATCTGATTGACCTCACATTGCCAATCCCATAAAGAGAGCCATCCATCAATTGATATTCCCTCTTCCTTTCCATAAATATAAGTACATTACTCTCAGTGTTGCAGCATAGCATCTGAGTTTTGGGGCAGTGGAAGGGGTTTTAATATGGTATCAGAACATCCTAGGTTCAATTTTCACTGGGCGTCTATTGAAGAAGCGGATTAAAAATACAAATACCAATGTGCAAAAGCCCAAGTTTTGGCCCATAAAAAAGATGCTGCACTTGTGAACACGTTTAGAATATAAAAATATTTTACCCTAAACCCTCACTAACAACTTCAGAGTTTTGGTGCAATGACAATGACTTTAATATGTATAAAGTAATCCAGGATTAATTCCCATTGGTGTGGATTTAAAAAGTGAATTAAAAAATTACCCCTGTGCAAAAGTTTAGGTTTCTTAACTCAAAAAAGTTTAGGTTTCGACTCATAAAAAAGGACGCTCGATTGTGGGGCATTTTAAAATATAAATATGTTATTCACACTATAACTTTGGGGTTTTGGTGTAGTGATAGAGACTTTAATAATGTCAATTGTATCTTTCTTCAAGAAATCATGAACTAAAACCCTTAGACTAATTTCCAACAATTTTGAGAAGTTTAATTTCTCTAATAATAGTTAGGATTTCGACTTTTTACCTATGATTATCAGTCATGCCTCCTTCAACCACACTTTCCATCTATTTCAATCTCACATAAGATTTTCTTTACAACAAAGTCCACCTATTTCTTTCCCTTTTCATGCTCTCATGATCTTCCTTGGCCACCAACCTCAGATCTATGCTCATCCTCATGGTTCTGTTGTTTTCTTATCTAGTTGGATAGAAGCACAGTTGTGCCTTCCATTATGAGTCACCTTTCTATATAGGATCATTGTGATGATACGATCACAAGATGGTGCAAAGTTGCCTCATTCTCTTCTTAAATTTCGCGCCAATAATCAGGAGTTTGTTGATGTTTAGTGAAAATTTTGGTGTTTCAATATATTGTACCCTCCATGTGTTACATTAGAAGTTTCTTTTTTACATATAGCTTGTTGATCATATATATATATTTTATCATTTACAACTTATTCGTCTTTGTGTATAACTGCAGCTATCTCCTCGTCTATCATGTTGTACATGACCTCATCAGCGAGCATAGTTGGATCCTGCTGAATGCCTTCAGATCCATCTATCGTACTCGTCATAATCATCTTTCATTGTTTCATGTTGTGTAGATCTTCCTGACAATGCACTTTGTAGTCCTTTGCCATTAAACTTCTCCATCTTAGATTTTGAAACCGAAAGTCCTAAAAATATGATTTAGAAGTCTCTGTATCGATATCAATATCAGCCCATGGTTTTTAGTATCAATATGGTCAGTGTTTTAAATATCGGATATCGGTGATATACTGATCGGCAAAATTATATACCGGATACCGTATGATATATCGCGATATGGTACTAAATACAGGACGTTATTTTGGATGTCATAGCGGATGAAGAATATACATGTGATTGCCTACATATATCATATGAAACTACTTAAAGTAAGTTTAGGATCATAAACTCATATGTGATACTTACTTTTTATAGAAATTCCTCAAATGCGTTTGTAAAAGCTTCTCAAATGCGTCACGTGGTGATATATCAGATATAATCTTGTATATCGGCTGATATATTGGTCACATGACGATATATCGGCCCATATTGGTCCAAAATGATATCCTGATAAAATTGTACACTTATCATATTGTTTGATTAAAATACTTGTATCTCGACCGATATACCAGTACATCGGCTGAAATTTTAATTAGTGATATTGTCAATATTGGCATGTCAAAAATACCAGCCATGATATCGATCAATTTATCATATTATAGGGTTAATATCATATCGCATACCTCAAAACCTCATGCGATATTACTGATGTATATTGGGATCGGCGGATATTTGAAGTCATGTTTTAAACATTTGACTTCTCTATCGCATGTCTTATGATTTTATACTAATTTTGTGTTCCTTAGATTTTCTTTTTCGAGGAAAAATGGTGTATGACCACCTTGTTTCATTTAGGGGTTGTTTGGATTGGGGTGGAAGGGCGGAAGTAGGACGACTCATTTTCGCTTCCGCTGTTTGTTTGGAACCGAAAAAGAGAAATGAGAAAACCCCCTTTTCCTTTTCCTTTTCCCTTTTCCATTTTACAACTCTCTTTTACACAACTATTTTCTCATTTTCAGGCTGCTACAGTTAATTTTGTGGTCATGTAAATTTCATTTGTAATAAGTTGTAGCTCAAAACAATTAATTTTGTGGTCATGTAAATTTCACGTGCATTCTAATTACAGTCCAATTTTTTCATAATTAATTTTATTTTAATATTATTTTACGGTCAACTTTGTGGTCAATTTTTCACTTTCACTTTACTAACCAAACACTGAAAAACAAAATATATTTTTGCACTTCCCAACTACCAATCAAACAACGGAAAAGAAACACATAAATTCTCATCTTCCAAAGAAAAAGAATCTTACTTCACACTCCTCACTTTCACCCACTCCGGGTATCCAAACAGCCTAGAGAAATAGATTGGAACTTGGTCCTTAGATTCTTGGAATGTTAGCCTTTATGCAGGACCAGTCCTCAGAACAACCAACAACATAAAAGGTTGATAGAATCACAACAACATGAGAAAGGGAAAAATTATTTGCAAAGGAGCACCGAGATTCTCATGGGTCAGTGATTGTGTACATCTAGAGAGAGCAAGGAGAGCATAAGAGATATTTCACTATATTGATAATTAGTAAAATTGGGTCTCTCACTCCACCTAATGTCTTATCTGCAAAACCAAATACAAGCATCTCATGGTGAATACATTCCTTACACTTTAGGTTGATCTTTATAAAGAAATAACCTCAATTTCACAGCTCCTCTCGTAGTCTCTCTCTTGTCCTTTTCACCTGAAGGTGCTGAAATCACCTAGAGGGGGGGGTGAATAGGTGATTATGCTAATCAATGCACAAATTTAAAAAATGAGATGATGCAACGATCACTCAAAGTAAGATTAGAAGCCGAATACCCGTGAAGGGCTCTGAACTCCTTCCTCGTGATTCCTCTAAATGAGAGTTTGAGGTGCGCAATGCAATCTTGTTGTGAGAGTATAGATCGACAATATAGGAATGAATGAAAAGCAAGCAAGTAACACAAGTAAATCAATCGCAAACACAGAGATTTGTTTCGAGGTTCGAGCACCCAGCTCTACGTCCCCGCCTTCACCCAGAAGGATTCCGATCCACTAGAACTTCCACAAAGGATTACAACCATAAGGGAGTACCCAACTCCTTAATCACACTCCTCTAGTCCAGAGGAAGTGGAACCACAAATACAATAATCACTTGGTGATCAAAAGACTACAAACTTTCTTTTGAAAAATTTTCTTTACAAAAACCCTAGAGAATAATATATAAGATTGAAGCTCAAGGTTTTGTTAATGATATAAAAATAGAAGAGAGATTTCAAGAACCAAAAACTTTCAGAAAACTTTTGAAAATAATAGCCCAAAACTTAAACAAAAGCTCTTTCTCAAGAAAACTCAGAACTTTTGATCTTTGAATTTGTTGTTGTGAAAACCTTTACTCTAATGACCCCTTTATATAGGATTTAGGAAGAGTAAACATAGAAAACTTTTACCTAAATAAAAGAGGAAGAAATTGACCCTCTAATACAGCTAACCATACTTTTTTAAACTTAAACCCGTTTTAAAAACATGTTAAAAATCAGCCTCCAGAAAATTAGTCATTACGGCAATTCTGGCAGATTGGTCAACTTTGAGCACATTTTTCAGGCTGTAAACGTCCGAATTCAGAATTAGGTATATATGAATAATTTGTAGATCATTAAGTCTTCTTTTTAATGCAACTGAAATCAACTCAATATCATTTTTTATTGGAAAGTTATCAAGAAAACACTGACAGGTGTCAAATCAAAAACTGTAAGCTATTTTCAGAATAAGAACAGAGTTCAACCAAATATTTGACATCTTTAAAATTTGAATCTAAAAATTATTATTGAATAAGAAATTTAGATCTGAAAGTTAGCTTTGAAATGCAAGTTAAATCATGTTATTTGAATATAAGAATAAAAAGTTATGATAACAACTATAAAAGGGTGTCAAGCAGATCAGCAGAACTAAAACTGGTTCAAATCTAAAACTCGATATATGTACTTGAAATCAAAAACCGGTTAAACCAAAAACCAAACGTATTGAATTTGTGTGTATTTGAGCTTCAAACGTATATACTATTCTTTAACAAACTAAAAATATAAAAACTTTATAGGAAGGTGTCTCTGAACCGCGTTGCCGAGCTAGAGCCTCCTCTCCTATGAAAGAGTCCTCTTGTGCCATCAACCTTTTAATATGCTTTAAGCGCCAATAACCTTGCAACATGCTTAAAGCCATCAAGACTTGTACAAATCTGAAATTCATTCTAGAATCTTTATTAGTACCAAATAGCGTTTGTATGTTTTGTTATCATCAAAACTATATAAATAGAGAGTGTAACCTTTTGGGCCAACAATCTCCCCCTTTTTGATGATGACAAAACATATAAGCTATAACACAAGATATAGAAGGGAGGTAAAAACTCCCCCTCAAATGATGCTCTATTATCAAGTATAAAATATGAAACATGAACATATAAAAAACATATATGAGTTAAACATGTACAACACATGAAACCAAAACATGAAACCACAAATACTTCTCCCCTTTTTGTCATACATCAAAAAGGGTTAGGAAACAACCAATAAACAATATATGCATAAACAAGATATAAACATGCATATATGCATATATAAACTCAAATATCTCTTCCCTTTTTGTCAATTCATCAAAAGGGGCTAAGGAACAATCAATTGTCATATCATCAAATCTTAAAGATCAAAACTTAAGTTTTTTTTAATACCAATTTAAAATTTTGATAAACATATTGATACAAATTGAAAAATATTGATACCAATTAAAGGTAAAAACCAAATTTTTTAGATGAACATAAAATCATTTTGCAGTAAGGATACCAAATAGAGAATAATACCAATTTAAGATTATTGATACTAAAATTGAAAATGTTAGCATATATTAAACCAAAGTATTTTACATCATAAATGATGGGAGTAAGATACCAATTTGAAATGATAACTGATACAAATTGAATTTACAACCAATACCAATTTTACATAAAACAATTTAAAAACAAGAATTTTCTCCCCCTTTATGAAATACTAAAAGAAACAATGCATAAGCTTGTAATAGATACTAATTAAAAATAATTGACATGATGAACTAAATCAAGCTTAGCAAACATAATTTGTGCTTTTTTAAAATTTTTTTTAAAGACATGTGAAACAAGTACAATCAAATCATATATATGTATTTATGGATATACTAATTGAAATATGAGGCATATATATATATATATAGAAAACACATATGAATATACAAATATATGAAATATCAATTTGATACCAATAAAAATATAATGAGGATCAAGTGTATAACTCATACTTACCACCCCTTATCATACACAAGTTTAAAAGATATTCAAGAAGGGTATACAAGGCATGGTCGCCCATCCAACCACCCTTAGAAGGTAGGGGTTTCTAAAAATCATGATTTGAAAGTAAATAGGCATAGTTTGAAAACTTTACCATTTGAAGAATAGAAACTAGTTTTAAAGATATTTTTAAAAACTAGTAAGAAATCCTTCAAAATATGAAACCAAATCATACATCCCATGAAAACATGAAAATCACATAATAATTGACACTCAGTCTATAAAGCACATATATGCTCATGAAAATAAAGTCACGAGTAAACACCAAATATAGAGTAAGAATCATGTAATCAACAAAATCATGAAAATAAGGCATTTAAGCTCAAATCAAATTCCTTTATAAACATGAAAAACATGAAACTTTAATTTTCACCAGAGTAATTCCAACTTCAAGGCATATGTATGTTTTGTCTAAATCTAAAGGTATACATACACATCCCTAAATACAAATGAGTCTATAATAAAAATTTGCATGAGAAGTAAATGACCCAAGGGTATACATGTATATCTAAAGTTTAGACAAAAGTAACATATACATGAAGCTAACACATTATCATGAAACCATGTGCAAAAATAGAAAATACAAGTGTAAATGAGAGAATCATCAAAACTAGGCTATACAAGTACATGTAATGAGTACAAGTGAGCAATGAAGTGCAAACATATAATAACCAAGTGTAGCTCACTACTTGTACAAGTATATACACAAGTTTTAATGAAAACTACATTTAAATAAGTAATCAAAATCATGAAGTACAAAGTCAAGCACATAACCAAAACATGAATCTAAACATGATCAATCATAATGAGCATTGAAGCCAAAACATGCTAAAAACATTTATATGAAAGCATGTGAATAAAATAGGAGTTAGAGATTGTTATCAAAACCAATAGGGTAATCTCTTAGTCTCCAAACCAAGATGGTCCTCCCACCAAACTCTCCTTGAAAGTGACGCATTCAAAAGTGTCACCGTTTAGCTTGGAACGTATTCATCTCAAGACACCAACAACTCTCACGTCATGTGAGAGCCCACACCTACATCAAATAGACTAGGAATGGATTTTAGTACCCATATTTTCTTGGGTTCTAATATGTTAGTATTTCGAACCCAAACATGATTATTCATACTATTTATATGATCATAACAAAATTTGGCTAAATGACCATTCCGGCCACAAAAAGTATATTTATAAATTCTTTCATATTTAAAGCATAATAAACATGTGGTTTATGAACATGTGATTTGTGATCATGGGGTGTTTTAGCATGATTGACATGTGATGTGTTGGCATGATGAACATATGGAGTTTTAGCATGTGATGGTTTATCATGTTGAACATGTGAAGTGTGCATGTGTTTCTTTGAAAACATTTCTTCTAATTTAGTATTGTTGAAAACACATTCTTTTAAAACATTCCCAAATCATTTATTCTAGTTTTTAACATAGAAAACTCATTTCATCAATTTAGGATATTTAGCTTTGCATGCAACTTTATAGGCATCAAAATCGCTTTGTGTTGAAATAAGAGTAGAAGATAATTCATCCTTTTCTTTTGAACAAATAGCAATTTGATTTTTAAGCATTTCATTTCCCTTTTCAATTTTAAACAATCTTCCTTTTTAGCATCAAAACTTTCTGAAAGTTCAATGAAAGCTTGTAATAACAATTCTTTACTTATTTCACTATCATCATCATGTGGTTCGGTAGTTACCTTAGGTGTGTTTGCCATGAAATGCACATTGGCCGTGTCAACTTCAACTTGGATTCACTTTCCGAGTCCCAAGTAGCTTTGTACACCTTCTTTTCAAACAACTTCTTTTGCTTCAAGGAGGAAGATATCTTTTTCTTGAAATCTGGACAATCGGCCATCTTTACTAGTGTATGAATGAAGATATGAAAATAGTGATTAGCAATATATAGGATCTCTTTAATGATGTGAAGCAAAAAACTAGAGTCCTAGCTCTGATACCAATTGAAATCACCTAGAGGGGGGTGAATAGGTGATTATGCTAATCAATGCACAAATTTAAAAAATGAGATGATGCAATGATCACTCAAAGTAAGATTAGAAGCCGAATACCCCGTGAAGGGCTCTGAACTCCTTCCTCGTGATTCCTTTAAATAAGAGTTTGAGGTGCGCAATGCAATCTTGTTGTGAGAGTATAGATCGACAATATAAGAATGAATGAAAATCAAGTAAATAACACAAGTAAACCAATCGCAAACACAGATTTGTTTCGAGGTTCGAGCACCCAGCTCTACGTCCCCACCTTCACCCAGAAGGATTTCCGATCCACTAGAACTTCCACAAAGGATTACAACCATAAGGGAGTACCCAACTCCTCAATCACACTCCTCTAGTTCAGAGGAATTGGAACCACAAATACAATAATCACTTGGTGATCAAAAGACTACAAACTCTCTTTTGAAAAACTTTCTTTACAAAAACACTAGAGAATAATATATAAGATTGAAGCTCAAGGTTTTGTAAGTGATATAAAAATAGAAGAGAGATTTCAAGAACCAAAAACTTTCAGAAAACTTTTGAAAATAATAGCCCAAAACTTAAACAAAAGCTCTTTCTTAAGAAAACTCAGAACTTTTGATCTTTGAATTTGTTGTTGTGAAAACCTCTACCCTAATAACCCCTTTATATAGGATTTAGGAAGAGTAAACATAGAAAACTTTTACCTAAATAAAAGAGGAAGAAATTGACCCTCTAATACAGCTAACCATATTTTTTAAACTTAAATACGTTTTAAAAACATGTTAAAAATCAGCATCCAGAAAATTAGCCATTGCTGCAAATCTGGCAGATTGGTCAATTTTGAGCACATTTTTCAGGCTGTAAACGTTCGAATTCAGAATTAGGTATATATGAATAATTTGTAGATCATTAAGTCTTCTTTTTAATGCAACTGAAATCAACTCAATATTATTTTTTATTGGAAAGTTATCAATAAAACACTGACAGGTGTCAAATCAGAAATTGTAAGCTGTTTTCAGAACAAGAACAGAGTTCAACCAAATATTTGACATCTTTAAATTTGAATCTAAAAATTATTATTGAATAAGAAATTTAGATCTGAAAGTTAGCTTTGAAATGCAAGTTAAATCATGTTATTTGAATATAAGAATAAAAGTTATGATAACAACTATAAAAGGGTGTCAAGCAGATCAGAAGAATTAAAACTGGTTCAAATCTAAAACTCGATACATGTACTTGAAATCCAAAACCGGTTAAACCAAAACCAAACGTATTGAATTTGTGTGTGTGTATTTGAGCTTCAAACGTATATACTATTCTTTAACAAACTAAAAATATAAAAACTTTATAGGAAGGTGTCTCTGAACCGCGTTGCCGAGCTAGAGCCTCCTCTCCTATGAAAGAGTCCTCTTGTGCCATCAACCTTTCAATATGCTTTAAGCGCCAATAGCCTTGCAACATGCTTAAAGCCATCAAGACTTTTACAAACCTGAAATTCATTCTAGAATCTTTATTAGTACCAAATAGCTTTTGTATGTTTTGTTATCATCAAAACTATATAAATGGAGAGTGTAATCTTTTGGGCCAACAGATGCCTTCATGCTCTTATTATATATCCCAAATCCTGACCTATAGAGGAGAGCAACTAAATGTCGTGCAGATTGCTTGAAGCTGCCAAACATGACTTTGGTCCTAGATCAATTTACCTTCCAGTTGCTCGATACAAACAAATAACCTCAACGGCTTGTTGCTTGCAACCAAGTGAATAAGCCTTTCATCTCTATTCCTTCCTCCGCTAGTTGGAGAGCAATTGACCATCTCTGGGATCAATCTTCGAGTAATATTTTGCCATTAATCAAAAAGTGCTGACTTTAAGAAGATTAAGATTTAGGAATAAGTGCTAATCAGTACAATTTTGACATGATGAAAATTGGACATCCTCCAACAGTTTGGACATATGTGCAATGGAGACTAATCAGTGCAGTGGATAAAAGTTTGCATTGTAGTTGAAAGAGTAGCTACAACTGGGGAAAGACCAAAGGGACACGGATTGAGAGAGGATAGCAACCAAAATGATATGTTAGTTTCTAATGTAATAAAGGAGATAGCTGTTTACATACATGATGGAGAAGTATTCACCTAGCTGCCCTAAACGTTTGGAACAAAGGGTTTGGTGTCTCATTGTTGCTGCATGCACAACGGCTTGCCACTTGCCGCCAAGTGAATAAACCTCTCGTCTCTATTCCTCCCTTCCTTTGGTTGGAGAGCAATTGACCATTTCTGGAATCAACCTTCAAGTAATATTTCGCCATTAATCGGAAAGCGCTGACTTTAAGAAGATTAAGATATAGGAAAGTACTAATCAATACAAATTTGACCAGATGAAAAATATGACATCCTCCAACAGTTTGGACATCTGTGCAATGGAGGCTAATCCGTGCAGTGGATAAATGTTTGCATTGTAGTTGAAAGAGTAGATATGTGCAGTGGAGACTTATTAGTGCAGTGGAAAAAATTTACATTGTAATTGAAAGAGTAGCTTAAATTGGGGAAAGACCAAAGGGACATGGATTGAGTGAGGATAACAGCCAAAAGGATATGTTAGTTTCTAATGTAATAGAGGAGATAGTTGTTAACATACATGATGGAGAAGTATTCACCTAGCCCCCCTAAACATTTGGAACAAAGGGTTTGGTGTCTCATTGTTGTTGCATGTACAACGGCTTGCTGCTTGCAGCCAAGTGAATAAACCTCTCGTCTGTATTCCTCCCTCCCTTTGGTTGGAGAGCAATTGACAATTTCTGGCATCAAACTTTGAGTAATATTTTGCCATTAATTAGAAAGTACTGACTTTAAGAAGATTAAGATTTAGGAATAAGTACTAATCAACACAATTTTGACCAGATGAAAAATCCTCCAACAGTTTGGACATATGTGCAATGGAGACTAATCAGTGCAGTGGATAAATGTTTACATTGTAGTTGAAAGAGTAGATATGTGCTATGGAGACTTATTAGTGCAGTGGATAAATGTTTGCATTGTGTTGAAAGAGTAGCTACAAATGGGGAAAGACCAAAGGGACATGGATTGAGGGAGGATGGCAGCCAAAAGGATATGTTAGTTTCTAATGTAATAGAGGAGATAGCTGTTAACATACATGATAGAAAAGTATTCACCTAGCCACTCTAAATGTTTGGAACAAAGGATTTGGTGTCTCATTGTTGCTGCATGCACAAAGCCACAAAGTCTAGCTATTGAAGTCAAACCCTCATAATTATAAAAAAATATTGCACTTTAAAATACTTTAACTGGGTTTTTGGCTATTTATTCTTAATGATTAATACTATAGGTGCTGATCAATTTTATGGAGGTAAACACATAATTATTGAATATATGCCTGAATGCCTTATGATCCTAGTCAATTTATTTGTTTACTTGGATAATGATCTCAGAATTCATGAACAGAGTCTGCATATATTTTCAGTTTTGTGAAATTGCAGTTTATTTATTTTGCATGAAAGGCGGAAGGGGTCCATATGCTGCATGCATTTTTAAGTTGTTTACTTTTTTTTTCTTTTCTTTTTTTTTTTGATTAACAATATGAACCCTCAAAATCATGAATGAGGATTTTTTTTAGGGAGAAAATAATTATTGTTGGATAATATACCTTTAAACACCTTGGATTCCAATATATATATTTTAAATTGTAATGGTTAATTATAAAAATTTAGGTGGTGGACCTAGTTCTTGGAGATTTAAGGGCTGAGCATCCTGACATGATTTCTGTGGTATGATCCTATCATTTTAACTAGCTTCTGGTAGATTTATTGCTTTTACTTTTTGTCTAGAATAATTTATTTTTTGATTTATTTGATGGAGTTCAGGTTAGGTTAAATGGGCTTCTGCACAGTGATGATAATTGTGGATTAAAGGTTTGGTTTCATTTTTACTCCCAAGGTTTATGAGAAAGTGCAATCTTTTCAAAATATGCAAGAATTTTTTTGATCCGATCTTCTGCCATAGCACTTATATGATCTGCTTGTCAAGCATAATTTTGACCCTCTAGAGTGCATGCCTGTTTGTTTCTTTGCAAGTATTTAAGGTAGTGCTCAATACATCTGACTGAAGTTATATATAATCTAGCCTTGTAATCCCAATGTCCAATACTTCTAATAGATATGTGATGTTCTTCTTTGTTTCTATAGTAGTAGATGCCAGGCTAAAAGAATTTAGATGCCAAAGCATAAACGAAGAGAAGTTAGATCAGGGATGTAAAAGAATGGATTAAGTACTGCTGGATATCTATTAACCATCATAAGATGTAACTCCATTGAGGCATGAGTCAAGCCTTTACCCTGTGAAACAAGTTTTTGTACCTAGAAGACATTGGTAAAAGACTGAATGCGGACAAGATATTTAAAAGGGTATCACAGGTTCCTCAATTTATCAAGTGAAAAAGAATTTAATTGATGATATATGAATCCAATCTATACCTAGATTATGTACTTGCTTCATCATGATAAACTAAGGAGCTCTTGACTGCAGAATAAGATCATCTTGCTTGTGCATACAGTATCCTTGCTCTCTCCTTGAGGTTACTAATGCATCTCCATCATCCCTTCCTGTTCTAGATATAATTCACAAAGCTCTAAATAAAATATATTTAGACATGTCCAAAAAAAATTTGAGGGAGAATTCAATTTGCCAATACTTGGTTGACTCTCTGTGGGAAATAAAAGGAAATATATCAAGAGCGAAAAGACTACCATATTTGCTGAGTGGTGTTATATTCCCTTAATTACTCAGTTTGATTCAAGTTTTATTGTCTCAATATTTTGATGGTATATTTTTGAACCAAAATTACATCAGTTAGAAATCATCCAACACAACCTTCTCTACAACCTGCCAGAAAACTACAATCTGCCTTGGACATACGTAAATTGCCTGCATATAGTCAAAATAGTTGACCACTTATTATTTCATTCAATCAGACAATTTTACTGAAGAATTTAGATATTTAAGGTTTAAGAACATCAACTGCCATCAACAAAACTTTTAGGAGCATAAATAGTTGACTGGCAACACTGACAATAAACAAAAGATATGAGCTTGTCTTCTAGCTTTCTATGCCATTCTTCCATTCTTAGTTTTATATTAGGATCTACTAGAGTATGAACATGTGTTTGCTGAGTTTCTCGTTGAACTTGAAGAGATAATAAATTTAGCATAAGGCTAAACAAACTTTGAATGATTTAGTTTAACTTCTCATATCAACTACATTTTGCTTATATAACGAGAAATGTCACAAGAGAGATTGTTTTGTGCAAACCAAATTGATCGACATAATTTGAGGCAAAGTTTGAAATCTCAGTATTAGTATCAGCATTCGCCTTAGGTTTTTTGGTACCGGGATCACAATATCATACATTATCTGCCGCGTTTCATGTCGGTTGTAACGGCAATATCAGTATTTTCTCATATCGGTGGTATCAGTATTGCTTGTACATATCAGGTATCATATTGGGTATCAGGCAATATTTCAAACCAGGTTTAATGTACTGTCATTTGACTTAACCAGTTTCACCTCTTTTCTGCATTCTATATTATACATTGAAGTCATACCATGCACATTTTTAAGTTGCTGTAGTTTATAATATTAATTTGTTATTTAAGCCTCATAGTACCTGTGCCTATCCACAATAACCTCTATTAGTCTGTCTGTAATCCACCATACAGAATCACAGATACTGTCCACACCACACCATAATTTTTGTAGAAAGGACATCTGGTTACATGTGCTATTTTTCTTTGATGGCTTTGGTATTGTCAGGTATCGCTTTTTATATCCCTTTTGACTAGTGGATTCAAAAACTTGAGGATGATATGGCGAAAACTAGGATAACAAATGGTTGCCTGAAGACATATTGCAAAAGGAGAGAGAGTTGGGAAATAATAATATTAGAAATACACAAGCACATGCCCACTTTCCCTTATTTAACTGGAGACTTTAAAATTAGAATCAATTGTCCCAACCAGATAGGGTTCTTTTCCCCAATAAACTAAGTAGGTTAAGTGGAGGGATTTATGTCTTCCTTTTCTAGAAACATTCCTGGAATATACTCAATATGTTAATTTTTTCGGAGATAATTGTACAGGAGCTTTATCAAAGTTTGCTTTACATGAGTACATAGCCCAAAAGGTGCTCGTCAGTGTAGAGATAATGCTACAGGAAATTTATTTTTTAAGGCTTTAACCATGAATGAATGCCATTCTCAGTTTATACAATCTTCAACCAAGCGATGACTTTCAAGGTAGCTCATTAGTCATAGACATGATCCATTCAACACTAGCTGCATTCTAGCATTGGCCCAAAATCAGAAGCTCCTACTCCCAAATGCCCACCTCCATGAATCCATCCTCAGCACTAAACCCTCTAAACACCCCACTAGTATTAACCCATAAGCCACCTCACTTTTCCTAGGAACTGCAATCTTCCACAGTCATTTCCCTCACCAACCTTTCTTAGAAAAATAGTCAACTGCTGCTTGTAAATGTGAGCCTTTGTACTTCATTACAGTAGCCATATCCTTAGAGCTCTCCGTGAAAACCTTTTCTATTAACTATTTTGTAAGTTAAAACAGCTATTTGTTTTATTTATATCAGTCTAGTTTTGAGGTGCAAACCACTTTCTATCTATTGACTGAATGTACATAAGCTGTTTGAATACCTTTGATGCGTCTTTTTTCAATCGACATGGATGGTTGAAATTCTGTTGTCGAACTCTAATGGAACTTTTCACTTTTCAACACAAATTTAAATGAGATGTTTGTTATATATTTTTCATGGAAAGTAGAAGCAAGCTTCTGATAGGGATCTGATGTTAGCTATTGCTCGTGTTTGTTTTATATTCTTGAGTAAATTCTACATGCTACGTAAAGTTCCGTGTTTGCCTACTTTGCCAGGAGTTACATGTCTCAGCTTAGATTTATGAGTAATATTTTACTTATTTTTTGAGAAAAATATGTAAACATTTACTTAATTGCGGGCTTTTGTTGGTATGCTGTTCATCATGATGCTGTTCTTAAATGCTTAGGTGAACTGCAATGCTTGAATCTGTTGGATGAGTGTTATATGACTTGGCATGGAAATGGTGTTACCTGATCTTGTTCTCGAGAACTTATCTATGATATGCGTTTTATATGCGTCTTCTGGGTTCTTCTAGTTAGCTGTCTAGACCTTTTTCTTTGAAACTTTATTTTCTTATTGTCATCTTTTGTGAATTTTCTAGGAAATTGCTCGACAATTATGCTTGGAACACCAATTATTATTCTCGAAAATGGTATTTCTGTCACTCTTCTATTCATTAATTATGATAAGTTCTATCTTAAGTTCTAAAGATCCTATTTTTATGACCTCTTTGTAGGCCTCATCTGATGATAACTCTCAGTTCATGATGGACATGTTGCGGTGAGTGGAATCTTATTTTAGTCTGGTTTAGTCTTTGATTCCTTTAGTTTACTGATTGTTATTTTTAGCTATTCTTTTTTGTCCCATATATTTATTGAATTTAATACATTTTTTTGCTAGAGAGTGTGGATTAGCTCACAAGAGTGTCATTTTTGTACTAGATGAGTTTGACCTCTTCACTCAGGTACCTTAAATGTGTATCTTCCTCATGGACCATTTCAGTTCTATTTTGCTTCAATTCAAATGGTGAATAAATGAATTTCCTTTTAACATTTTAACTTTGACTTGTATACATAAGAGCACATTTGAGCTATATGCCAATTTTGTATTTAATATAGTAAATAAATTTAAGCATAATTGATTGAGATGATGCCTCATTAACGTGGTGGTTAATTTTATTTAATTGTAAGAAATATAAAACTTGTCTCTTCTTAGTTTGTGTCTTATCATTAATAACAATGAAGAATACTTTGATGCTGTCTCTGTTCTTGAATTTGCAGGGCAAGCAACGGTTGCTTTATAGCTTGCTAGATGCACTGCAGACGTTGACTTGTCAGGCTGTAGTCATTGGCGTGAGTTGTCGCTTGGTATGGGCATTAACTGTCTCTTGTCAGATTTTTTTTTAGCAATGTGCTAATTGTTCTTTTCCGCTGAGATATCTATTTTATTGCATTAGATTCTGTTTTGTTCACTTCTTTCAAGTTCTCATTTGGTTTTTATTATAAAAGCCAATGCCCTTTGTTTTAGTTTTGATGCCCTTTTTTTTGTTTCAAATATATTATATATTTTTTTCTAAGCTTAAACTATCTTGCTTTCAAGGTCTCTGTCTTCTTTCAGAATTAGACTCTGAGATAATCAAGGTTGCAATTTATGACTCACTCTTCTTAGATGTCCCTTCCTTTTTCACAACATTCTTCATAAATCTAAGCCCTACATTTGTCCATAATTTGCTTATTTTTACTCATTAAGTTTCATTTCAAGTGCTAGGCTTTCTTATTCATTTCTTCTTTTGCATTTTACTGTCCTACTAGTTTCTGAAAGTCTAACGTGATTTAGTGCATCTTGTACCCATCACAGAGAACATTATTTCAATTGGGAATGGGAATGCTAAGTGTCCAAAATGTAATATTAGCTGTTATTTCTTTCCAATGGGTCAAGTCTTCAAGGGGATATGCGGATCTTTTTCAGTGAAAGGGGAAAGTTGGAGGATCTTTTTCAGTGAAGGGAAAGTTGGAATCCACCTGGAGAGAAGACTTGGAGCAAAATACTCCACATACTAGCAGCTCCATTCTTTGTCATGGCAAACCCTTACATATTGAGGCCAAGTTGACTAAAATTAAATTTTCATTTTTGCCTAAACTTTTGATGCGTATTAGTTAAAGATCCTATGTTTTCAGAACATAAAAGCAACATCTTTCCTAAATGATGACCTCTTAGGATACTTCCATGTTTAAAATTTTGACAATTTGTAGCACCAGAAGTGACTTATCCTTCAATAATTTACATTTGAAACCGGAGAGCTTGAAAACATCCACATGAAAAGCATGAGGATCTTGGCGTGTGACAGGAATAGTCTAAGATGTGGAGAATGGGAGTGGTCAGATTTTTCAACACATGACAAGTTTAAAACCTGTGGGTTTGAAATCATCTCTGAAAAAACACAACTTCTTTGAGTTGTGTCAAAATGGAAAGTTAGCTTATGCTCTCCTGCAAAGGTTCTGATTTAATTTCCAGTTGCTTCTGGCCTTATAGAGGTCAGGGATGACTATAAGTAATTATCTACAGCCTTTCCTGAAGCATTACATCCCTGGCCAGCTCTCTCTCGGTTAAGATCGATCAAGGTATCCAGATTCACAAATATTACCAATTTTTGCACATAATACTTCTCTTCTTTTTCAATATATTGTCCTAATGGAGAATTTGTAACAAAGACAGCATGCGCTTTTCTCTTTACTTTCTTTTTTTCTTGCTTGCTTCTTTTTCATTTCTTTGATTTCTTCTTGATATAAACTGTTGAATCAAGATTAGAATTGATTACAGACAGAAAAGTATCAATATCAAAATATCCTTAATTATTGGAAATTATGGCCGGAAAAACTTGGATCCGTACCAAATCTAAGGCAGTACTTGCTATGTTTTGCATATGCCAGCCTTCTATTCTGTTAAATTTCATTGAGTAAAGAGATGTACACCATTTTCCCAGCTTGAACCTGCAGGAACTCCTGGTGTAATTAAATAAAAGCACTGTATATTTGAAAATAAATCGAAATGACATCTCTGTACTCTATCAAAGATGCATTGCTTGTAATTATGTTCTTGTTGCCAAGTAAGCGGGCTATCTGTTTCAGGATGCAGACCAGCTCCTAGAAAAAAGAGTAAGATCCCGATTTTCACATAGGAAGCTTCTATTTGTGCCCCCCACAACAGAAGATATAGTAAGGTGGTTAAACTATCCTCTTGCATGCTGTAACTCATGGCAGCTTCTGCTGGAAACATCTTTACATGAGTTTTAATTTTGTTCTTCCTCTAAACTAATTGCAGATTATTAGAACACCTGTTATACTTGCCAAAAGACCAGAGTTTTCCCTCAAATTACATCACAGAGTTCAACTCAACTCTCCAGGTACTGTTTTCTGAGAGCTGCTTCAGAAATCTGAAAACTTTTTGATGGGGCTTTCTGATAAGGCATATTCACTGAAAAGTCCTCTGATAACTTCAAACTTAATATAGTTTTCTATGGATGCTAGGTAATATGAACAGATGAAAGATTGCCAGCTGAATCTTTATTTAATTGTAGAGACTGTTTATTTTCATTTGGTTTATTTAACTCTTTAGAATCTAGGTACAGACTTCATTTGTTGCCCAACTTCAATGTACCCACCGGGGTGACATCTTCAGCTACCGGGACACACCTTCTCCACCTGAATTTTTAGTAGCCACTTATCTTTAAATCCTTGACTGTGATCAAAGTTTTTATTTACCCTTATATGTTGCAGAAAATTTTAGGCGATAAAAGGTTCAAAGAAATTCTTAGTTCTCTATCAAATGTCGATGGTACTGTTAGCGACCTGTTGAGGTTTCTGTAAGTTCTTTCATATTTACATGAGAAGTCCGGATGTGCATACTCTCTTGTTGACTCCAATCTTACCTGCATATGTTGGTTCAAATTTAGAATTAATCTAATAGAAAACTCTGCTCCAGTTTCAGGGTTGTGAGTTGTATAGACTCAGAATCTGGATTGCTATCTCTGGAGAACTTCAAGGCTGCTCTTTTGTGCACTCAGAGGCAGCCCAAGCTTGAGAATCTGCATGGTTAGCCATTCTACATAGTGAACTTGCTGTCCAGTCCGCAAGATATAATTTAGCTTTATTTTTCTCCAGAGCAAATACAAATGCTTTGAAAATTATGTCTTAATTTAGTCAATTATGGCAACTTGAAACTGTATATTATCTTTAGTGTTTTCTGAGTTTAACATTAATTATCTTATTTCAGTCCTTGGATGCTATTTATTTGGCCATAAGATTCTTTATGAAAAAAATATTAGTTCATTTACTGCTGCAGTTCTGCATACAGAAGTCGTGCCTATTCTTATTGATTCAATTGGTATACAGATGTGTCAATTTTGGAGCTGTATATGTTAGTGTGCATGAACAGGTTGGAGATTAAAGAACAGAATTCATACAACTTCAGTTCAATAATGAAAGGTCGGAATCTAATTTATTTTGTATGTTACCATGTACAGTTTATTTTGAAAGTTTTTTTTTTTGGTTGATATAACAATTGACTGCTAAACTGGTTGATCTTGGGTTTCACAGAGTATAAATCTATACAAAATGCTTATAAGACGTCCGACAATTATGCCCGCGGAGTTTGTTTGCGGGTGAGTATTTCCTCACAAGTACTTATCGCCTCTGTGTTATTAAGTGAAATATATAGTATGATAAAATCATTTTCTGGCTATGTATTGCAGGCTTTTGAGCATCTCCTAGAACGAGAATTGATTAGTTTCAGTGATCCAAGGGCTCGGAGCCAGTCTATCGAGTTTCGCCCTGTTAAACTTCTTCTCTCTCCTCGTGAGCTGCACCAGGGATTAAAATCTAACTCTTCTTGTCCCGTAAGTTGCCGTCATCTCCCTTATCCAAGTTCAGTGCAACATTACAGTCTTTTTTGTTAGGTTGCCATAGCCTAGAAAAAAATATATGATTTATTAACTTAAATACTTCTGCTGGCCATTAATCATTTTTCACGTTCAAGACGAAGTCACCACGTTGTCCCTAAGAGAACTGGAGGCAACTTTTTAATCCAGGGAGGGTTGGACTTACTTGCAGTTACCATGTACCAGCTATTGCATGCTTTAGCCTTTTTAGTCCACTAATTAAAAAAAAACAGGAATATGGTGACTGCTGGTACAGTAACCTCTTTTGTGTGCTTCTAAATTTTATTTTCCAGTTAATTCAGGTGATCACTTTTAATTGAAATATTGACGAAATGACATTTGTTCATTCAGGCCATTCTTCAGAAATTACTGGACCATGAAAGTTACAAATAACAGAATGTTAGTTGTATCTATTGATAAAGAATGGAAGACAAACTGCTGGTGGAAGTTTTTGGTGTCTTGGAGACGGTACAAAGAGCTAGTACTAAACAATATTATCAGCCAAAAATTACGGGCCTGGAGTATTTAAGAACCGAGTTAAGATGAGACGTGATAGAAGATGATGGTGATTGGTGTAAGGATTCTTTTGCAGCCTATCATATTTCTTTCCACCAAGTGTTTTCTTTGGCGAATAACATCATGAACGCACACATTGTTGGCCGATTAATGGTAGTAATCCATGAGAGAGTGTAATCAAGTAACATGCCGAAACAAAACTTACATGCTTTGATGTTTCTCTGTTTCAGACTTCAGGTACAAATGCCATTCAGAATCCAACTCTGCTTCTCTCAAAGCAACGTTCAATTCAATGACCAACAGCTAGCAATTTGCTCTTTTGGTCCCCGGTATTAGTGAGTTCGGCCTCCATCACTCTGGCACCGTATTGTTTGTTGTAGTGCAAGCACAGAGTAAAAGCCATTTGTTCCCAAACTTATGGAATATTGCACTGCTCAGAAAACCAAATTCACCGAAGAGTTGGGGTGTACTAATTATGCTTATTTATGTTTATTTATGCTTCTCTTTCTCCCTTTTTTGTGTAGAAAGTACTCATTTTGAGTCACTGAGTTTCTGAAGAGTACGCTGGTGCAGATATCTTATAAAATTTTATGACTTATTGATCCTAAGTTGGATTGGGGGGCTCTTATACATTTACCCTTACGCTCGATAAACTCATTACCAGATTATAAAGATTGAATTCAGTCCTGATAAGGACCCCAGAGGCAAATCACTAAGGGCCCCTCTTTCGGTTAAAAAACAAACATAATGCAGTTAGGACAGCATTCATGCAGTTAGGACAGCATTCTTCGTTGGGAGGTGATATAAATTTGTTCACTGGATCACTGTGTGGAATCTCTACTAGGAGCCTTGGTGGCCTTAAATGTTCTACCTCTATCTTTCACTCTAACTCTTTCAGCATTCAAGCAGCCTTATGGTTTGGCTAAAAGAGAGAAAAATTCACAGTAAAACTATCTGGCAAAGAATTCCCTAAAATTATTCAAAATTCGTGTCCCTTTTTTGCAATTTCTTGGTTTTTGACTTGAGAAGTTATAGGCTCATGTTGGATGCAAAGAAGTCCTTCTGGTGAGATGCCAAAAAAAAAAAAAGTACACATTTATTCCACCAGAAAGTGGTCGAAATATGTCCTAGATCTTGTGCCAAATTACTTGAATGTGGTTTGCATGGGCGTGACATCAACAACTGATTAATTTATCTCGCGACATTAAAGTAATAATGTTGTTCGATACTAGAGGAGGAAAGAGGCTGCGGAATCTTGATTTGCCTCAGTTCAAATGTGGACAGATGAATAATAATATTAAGTAGAGAACCACCCTAAAGAATGCCACATCTAAAAGGAAGGTTAACCATCAAGACACCATGAAGAACATTTCTTTATCTTCATTTCTTGTCATCCTCCTCTTGACATTAACATAATAATATAACATTCATGTTTTCAAGTGATAGAGCCTTGCAGTGACCTTAGGGTGAAAAGTGTGGAAGAGTCCAAGCATAAAATGGAGGCACACACTAAGACCCACCACTGTGGGCCCCACAGAAACCCAATAACAAAGCACAGAGCCCACCACCCTTCGATTAAATAACTCCTTTCAAGAGGTGATTCCTATGCCCAACTCCCCACCCTTCCCTCTCAAAGTTTCCCACAGCCATGGGCTTGTCTTTCTCATGCCAAAGTCTTTGATGATTTCAAAAATCCCTGACAAAGACAAACATTTTGGCCCTTGGTGACCTACGATTCAAAGGATACTCCGTCACCTTTGGATTCTCAACTATATAACCACTCAAACACCTACATTGTTCAAAGAAATTTAGAGGAAAAACCAACAACATTACATTGGTTTCCTCTCTCCCTCATGGTCACTCTCTGTCTCCCCCTCCCTTGCACAATCAGATGCTCATCTACCAAAGACAATGAGCCTAAAGGCCACAAGCCCAACAAGAGCTCAATCATAGTGAATGGCTTCTCTTCTACCAACAAGGGTGAGGGTGGCATCAATCTCTCTGCAAATGTGACTGCCTCTCCATTAGTAGCCAACTATGTCACTGCATCCCCTGCTATCCCGGACGTTGCCGGGAGAAGTTCAGGCAGAACATACCGACCCAGACGCAGATTTCCGACCCCTTTCGCATGGGGATCATCACCGAAGGAGGAAACGGGTATCGGCAAACTGTTGTGATCAGGTCCTATGAGGTCGGGCCAGACAAGACTGCGACATTGGAGACCATACTCAACCTTCTTCAAGTAAGAGATGTCTCATTCTCATGAAACTAACAATATCTTCATCCAAATTTTCATGTACTCTGTTCCTGAAGGAGACTGCACTGAATCATGTGTGGCAATCTGGGCTGCTCGGCGACGGATTTGGAGCTACTCATGGCATGATCAAGAACGATCTCATCTGGGTTGTTACAAGAATGCATGTACAAGTCGGCAAGTATCCTATATGGTGAGCAAGCAACATATGTATGGTTTCTTTCTATCTGGTCCCAAAATTTTCAAGTGACATGTACTGAACTCTGCTGAGCTTCGAGATTTCAGGGGAGAGGTGGTGGAGATTGACACGTGGGTTGGATCGTCAGGGAAGAACGGAATGAGGAGAGATTGGTTGATCCGAAGCCATCTCACCGGGCATGTGTATGCCCGGGGAACAAGGCAAGTTCCTCTCTTTGATTTGTAATCTTGATATTTCTCGAGCAATATGATACGATCTACCAAAGTTAAGTATGGCTAAAAGAAACTGCTGGTTATGGTGGCATGCAGCACATGGGTGATGATGCATCGGCACTCAAGGCGCCTCTCAAAGATGCCAGAAGAGGTGAGAGATGAGATATCGCCGTGGTTCATAGAGAGGCAGGCAATTGCAGAGGATGGAGCTGATAAGATCATCAAGTTAGATGACAATGCTGTGTATGTTGACTCGGACCTCAAGGTAGATCTAATTCTTTTTTTTTTAATCTAAGAATTTGGAGAAATTAATCTGCGAGCAGATCTTCATCCTCTCATTAAGGAAATTGTTTGTTTTTGTAGCCGAAAAGGAGCGATTTGGATATGAACCACCATGTCAACAATGTTAAGTATGTTAAATGGATGCTTGAGGTAGGAGCAGTTTTACTCAAAATACTGTTTGATTCTGAAAGTAAACAAAATGTTTGAAGATGTGAACTACAAATATATATGTCACTAAGAATCATGACAATGAATCTTCTTGATAATATAATGCTGAAAGAAGAGCAATGAAAAGATTGAAGTATTACTGTTAAATTCTGAAAGTAAACAAACTAAGTTTGAAGATGTGAACTACATATATAACAATAAGAATCATCCACTGATAAATCCTCTTGATAATAAAATGATGTAAAAATAAAGTGCAATTAAAAGATTGAAGTATTACTGTTAAATTCTTTGAGTAAACAAACAAAGATTGAAGATGTGAACTACATATGTATCACTAAGAATCATCCACTGATAAAAATCCTCTTGATAATAAAATGCTGTAAAAAGAAACTGCAATCAAAACATTGAACTATTAGCACTGACTAAAGCAGAAACAAGTTTCATTTCTTAGAAATTCTAATCTAAATTTTTAATGCTTCCTTAAAAAAATGTATCCTATTCTTTTCCTTAACCTTAGATTTCAATTTTATTCCCATGAAAAACTAGCTTGAGCTTAGAAATTCGTTTTCCACAGACCATTCCTGACCCATTCTTGGAGAGATACCAGCTGTCAAGTATCATACTAGAATACAGGAGAGAGTGTGGCAGCTCTGATATAGTGCAGTCCCTTTGTGAACCCGATGAAGGCTCGACTGATGAAGACGATTATGATATCAACCTATTGAATGGATTCATTCTGGCATCCGAGGTTATAGAGGGCCGCGGACTATCAGGATTCCTCGACAAGTGGCCTACAAGGTATACCCATCTCCTTAAGATCAAAGGACAGGAGAAAAATGCAGAGATTGTTAGAGGGAGGACTACATGGAGGAAAAAATCGAATATTGCTTTAAATGAAGTTCATTAGTAAGAAATGGAACTTTATACATGCTTAAAAGAAAAGAAATTAAGTTTTAAGTGATGATAAAAGTACTGAAGTTTGTGAAGATCACTGACATTGTCCTTCACAACTCCTGTACAAAATGTAATAACATTATGTATAAAGAGTATGATTTGTTTTCTTCTCATTTTTTTCCTTTGGCAATACACTTTATTGTGTAAATGTTCTCATGAGAAGAGTGTAAATGAAGTTGTTCTCAGTTTCCATGACAGAGCTTCAGAGCTTGAACAGTTCCTTTGTTTTTTTGTAGTTGGATGTGTAAAATTCTCGGTTCCTTTAGAAATGAATTTTAATTTATACAGGGTTTTTGCCTTCGTTTTTTTAATTATGTGCTTGAAACATTTCTGAGTTTTGAAGTCACTGTATAGTCCCTGGAATAATTGGTGTCAATGATAATACAAGAGAAAATTCAACAAAAATATAAGAGGAACCATAACAAGTGTAGATTTTTAACACAATAAAACATACAGGTGACCAGCTTGATCTGCAATTTTAATCTGACTATAAATTTGAACTATTTAAGTTTTTCAGCACTCCATCAAGATAAGAACCCACAGCATAAATATAACTCACAAGAACAGGTTATCTTTGACAAATAGGTATTATCATCCAAAGTGAAGAACTTTTTAATGGCCTGCAGAACTCACTCTTTTAAGAGACTGTTAATTGCATAACATTGTAGACGAAATAACGATATTTGATCTTGTCATTTAGCAATTCTGACATTGAACCACAAAGTTATCCCATATTCCCTAAATAATCCCTGCTCAAAATGACAATCATTCAACAATTGAGAAAGCTAACCACAAGAAAGTTCAAAAGATTGCTGAACAAGACACTTATTCTTCAAGAAAACAGCTGACAAGATAATTGTCCGAAATGTTCAGAAATGTCACTCTCCTTGAGGAAGTTCACTTACAAGTTTAGAAACACCAGAGTTTCAAACCGTTTCAACATTATGATTTAAATGGATAGAATCAATGGAGTTGTACATGCCACAATTTGCGATTACATTATTGTCTTCCACATTATTTTCATCCGCTATAGAACAAATGTGAGATCTCCAGGGACGTATGGATATGCTCCCCAATACTGGCCTTCTAACCTGCTCATCATGTTATTCAAAATTATTGGCATAACAATACTTGCCTGAACACCACAGCATGTCAATTACAACAGATATGCATCGCCGGTGCGGCGGCGAATCAACGGCGTTATCTCCTCCACCACCCTATAGATATGGACCTTAAGCTGATCCTTCTGAATGAGCTCGAATGCACAGGCATCATACTTTTCCAAATTATTGGCATAAGAGAACTTGCCCCAACCACCACTGAGAGCACCATGAGTGCTATAGGAGATGTAGGTGATCTTCCATGGCTTGCCAGTTGGATCCCAAACTGTCAGCACCGTACTCATCTTTGGAAGATGTTCTTTTGCGAACCAGGTAGGAACACACTGCATGGCGATAAGGGAGTAAACAAAAGACTTGCATTCAGGTATGAACTTTAATTATCACAAGGGATTGTATATTTAACTCAACAAAGAATCATGCAAACTGCAAGAATCTATATACTAATCGTTTATATATCTGAAAAGATATATATTGATCATTCTTCTATCATATATATTGATCATTCTTCTATCTCTAGAAGCAAGTCATGAGATAATAGAAGAAATTGACAGCATACATCCAACAAATAAAATAGACAAGCAGTTCTCTAGCAAAAGAACAAGGAGAGCTCCACATGGCTATTTTGTGGAGAACGCAAGTAGTGAGCATGGTTTCAAATATTGGCCGATTCCAATATATCGGCAATATTGTATCGAGTTTTGAGGTACCTAATACGATATTAAAGATATCAGCCGATATTATCGGTACAGCCGATATTGATGGCCAATATTGACGTTATTGATACTAAAAAACCGTTGGCCGATACCGATATAGAGATTTTAAACCATGGTAGTGAGAGATTTGCCAAAAAAACATGAAGCTGGAACTTACATATTGACGAACTCAAGCCAAAGTAAACTTATGCAAAACTGAGAAGGTGAAGCATTAGGTTATACTACAATAAACAACCTATCATGTCACTTTGATCGGCAAAACATGAGACAATAAGAGCAAAGGGATCGTGTGAGACGTCAACATTTTGAGACACAACAACATGTCAAAAGAAAAGGTCTATTAGCTATCTCCACATGCCACTTTTAGAATTAGAACTACTTACCAGCATGGGTGTCACTTTCAGCTTTAGTTTGTGGTTTTCTGTTATTAGAATTACGTTTGTGATAAAAGGATCCACAATATTGCAGTTCATAAACATAGAATAGAATTAGGATCTCAAAAAAGCAATGAGAGTATTGTTGTTTGTGCTTAAAGGAGAATCAGAGGGATTATTGTTTGAAATCTCAAGGAAAGATCAAAGTAATGTAGTTTGTGATCCCAAGGAGGATTAGGATTCCAGGGGAGGATTGAGAGTATTGTAATTTGTGATCTCAAGGGAGAATCATAGTGATTGTCGTTGGAGATTCCAAGTAAGGATCATAGAGATTGTGGTTTAAGTTCAGCTCTGATTTGGTTTTCTTCGGGTTAATTTAGTTTTTAGTTCAATTCAGTTTCAGTTTTGTTTGGTTGGCATTTAGAGCATTGAAATGAGCAATTCAGCAATTTCAATATTTATTAAGAAAACTCTCGATATCATACTATCACAAGTTTGGGGGGATATTATTAGATATAATAGTGATTAGTTAACTTTGGGCCCCCCCACCACCCACCCCCCCCCCCCACCCCCACCCCCACCCGACTGAGGACAAAGCAGAATTGATTAATTTCCTTAAGGACTGGAAACCAATCAATGGCCAACTGGATGAGATTAGATAGAGATGGGAGGTCTCTGTCAAGTCTTTGTAAAATATCTTGAATGGGGGTGGCATTAAGTAGGGACCTACTATGATCATTTGGAGCCTCAAAGTCCATCTCAAGGTTAAAGCATTCATGTGGCTTGTGTCCAAACAGGTTATTCTGATCATACAGAACCTTATCAAGAGAGTGGTATGGGCCAAACTATTGTGTGCTCTGCACGCAGGACCTTGGTTGACCACCTACTCGTGTCATGCCCTTTTGCCTCTAATATCTGGGGGCATCATCTCAACTTGGTATCAGGTATCCCCCACCGGATACTCTATCCCCTTGGGCTCAGTGGTGCGCTAAGTCGGTTAAACTCGAATTGCTGATGCTCTAGATATATCCATTGCGGCGGTATGCTGGGTCCTTGGAGGAAGCGTAATAATAGGATATTAGAGGACGTGCTAGTAACCTGAATCATACCTTCTCTCCCATCACTTCTGATATCCTTTATTGGACAAGATTGGCGTCTCAGGATACAGGATACTCAGTGAGGTTTCTTCTTGGTGACCTTCTGCCACCTTGCCGACGGATGACTTCGAGGTTTTCCCAGACGAGAGGGGGGCACGGCAACGACGACGATATTGAGGAGTGGTCCCCCTCCTTCGCTGCACGGGTCCAGTTGGGTCTGGGCAGACATGTCACTTTTGTTTTACGCTTTTGCCCCCTTTTTGCTTTTCATATTGTTGATGCACGCTTTTATCTTATGTACTAGTTGATTTCCTATTTTCTTCCTACAATGTATTTGTACTCTTGTGTTCATTAAGAACTCTTAAGTGAAACGCGGGGGGGGGGGGGGGGGGGGGGGGGGGGGTGCGAGTTCTTTCCACCGTTTAAACTCACAAATAAATAGTGATTAGTTAATTATATAACTGTTTGGTTACAGAGTCCACCTAGTATTTTGAGTCTTATATAGTTTATAGTAGTTCATACTTTGAGTGTGACATGGTTTTGTCTGGGTCTATATAAGAAGAGCATTGCTTAAAGTTTCGTGGATTGTGTTTTGTAGTTTTTTTTAGTATGAAGTCCTTCGTAGTTTAACATATGAAACTATTTATGTGTTCATGTTTATCGTCTCTATATATGGTACTATTTTTGTTTGATTGCTATGTTTATCGTCTCTATGTTTGATTGCTATGGTTGAAATTTTTTTGAATCATATGGTACTATTTTTGTTAATGGTTTATGATCATTTGACTTCAAACTTGAAGGCAAAATTTGTGAATTTACTTATTTAGATATATTTAAATTTTGTGTGACTGCATCTCTCAGATTCATAGCACTTTTCCCTGGTTACTTATTATTCTATGTTTAAGTTTTCCATGGTTTTGAGATATACATAGTTGTTTACTTAGTTGTTTAATTATTGCACAAGGGTTAAGATAATATACTATACGATACCATATGCAGTGTGAAACCTAAGGATCTGATATTTGACACATATCATGATATGACAACTTTGACCATGAAATTAAGCCTTAGTTGTTCTAAATTATTTCTTTATTCTCATCACATTAGAAGGCTCAAAACCAAATTGCTTATTCGAAATAAGGGTTTAGGAATTGGTTGTATTCTAAGCAATGAGTGGAGACTTGAGAAAGATAATTGGGTATGACACTAGATTTATGTTTCTACCAACAAAATAGGCTTCCTGAGTTTAGATGTTCTATTCTGTTAAAAGACTAGACACATTTCCTCCATTTTACCTTGCAACCTGTAAACTAAACCTAAAAGGTCTTACTACATGGGTTTGAAATCCATTTGTAATTCGGGTCAACTTATCGTAACAACATGTTTATTATAAGTACGATAAGTACGATATTGTATCATAAGTAGGATAATGCATCATAAGCACGATACGTAGTATACATTTTGACCCAATAGATACACACAGTGTCAGTGTGTGTGCGTGTGTGCGCGCGTGTGCGTGTGTAGGTTCATGTGTATCACACAGAATCACATGGCGCATATTGTGCAATATTGACAAATATATAGGAGGGAAAAATAAATGACCTCAAGCAGCAAATGCTATATCTGCACTACAGAAGTCTGTTTCATACAGGCATATTGCTCTTTAGGAATGGGTTTGTCAGCAATAAAACCATTAGCAAATTAAATTTAAATACCAATAATAAACATGTTTCATCGAAATAGAAGTAAGAATGTTGAAAACGGTGATAGTGACCTTCCTTGGGTGTTATGTGCGGGATTCGAGCCCAAAATCTTATCTACGCAAACTTGATGATGTGATACCCAGATAGCATAGACACTCAATTCATCTTGATTTACTTAATTTACAACAGAACATTCTATAACCAAAAACGGAATACTGTGAGATTTCTTGCCTACACATTTAAGATTAAAAAAAAAAAAATCAATGGTTCAAACTAGCAGATGACGGGCAATGATGACATTTATAACTAGTGAGCTTCCAAATCTGGTAATTTTTTTGCATAAGATTTCTAAAACATGTTAAATATGATCGATTGAGTCGATTTATAATTTATCAGTAGACTTGGATGTAGAGCTGAAGTCTCATTCACTGCTATCACAGTGGTAATGTAGCTGTAGCTGGGTACAGAACTTATTAAGAGAGAACTGATCTAAAATTTGCCACCTCTCAACCAACAAAGCAAGTGACTCTCATGTCCGTATCGGACATAGATGAGCCAACGCCAACACCTACACAAAACTCACCCAAAATGGATTGAACACTCTGAATCCTGTCGGATTTTAAGAAATCAAAAACTGTGTTGAAGCCAACATCTATAAAGAGATTCTAAAGATCGTGAGTCAGACATTATTGTGCAACATGTCAACTAAATAGACATGTTAGGTTTTTAGAGAATAGACGGCTTACCCTAAATTGGAACAACCTCTTCTTTATATAAATGAAAGATAGTAAGAAAGTATAAAGATAACCTTACACACTCTGATACTCTCCCTCAAGATAGAGCATAAATATCAATCATGATCAGCTTGTTACAAAGATTTCAAAAAAAAATTCCTAAACAAAAAACTGATAAGCAAATAAATATTAAAACTGCTGAGAACAAATAGAGAATTGCTAATGTTGATATCAAATTGTTGAGTCATTGATCTCAATGCGGAAATTGCAAACTAAAACAAGCTGAATCTGAGTCGAACTAAACACTTGCACAAATTTTGCACAAAAAATGAACTATTCATCACCTTAAATAGGCTCAAGATTTTAGAGATTCTCAAACTTTGTAAAAGAGGAGGCTCTGAGAGATCCCCAAACTTGAGAAAAGTGAAGATTTTAGAAATCTCATACTAGCAAAAGTGAAGGTTTTTTAAACATATCTAAACTCATTAGCATATAAGATTTTAAGAGATTCTCAAACTCATTCGAAAGTGAGGTTCTAAAGATTCTTAAGCTCATAGAACTACCAAATTCAAATAGATTTAGAGCGAAAAAAAAACCCGTAAATACGTCTGAAACGTCCAAAAACCTTGAAAACAACTCTTAAATCACAAATTTGACCTTTAAATGAGTGATTAATGGCCAAAATAATTTCAGCTATCAAATAATCCAACGTGACAGATTATTGTTCATCATGAACAAATAATGATATTATTTAAGATCTGAATTCAAATCTGAAGAAAAAAAGAAAAGAAGATGAAGAAGAAGATGTCACTGATGATGATGCTCATGATGACGGTGATGTTGGAAGTAGATGGATGATGAATTGGTGATGTAGGTACATGTGCCGATGGAGGGGGATCTCATAATGCCTAAAAGCATCACTCTGATATCATATTATGATTTTAGAGAAAAGATGACTTATCCTAAATTGTGATAGTCTTTTCTTTATATAAATGAAAGATAGTGGGAAAGAACAAGAATACCCTACACACTCTAATAAGACATAAAAGTATTCGTTGATATAAGAAAAATACAACAATAAGACAACCTAAATACGAAGATTCGAAATCTCAGAATCAGTATCGAATCGGTCGACAGTTAGTAGTATATCGGAATCGACTGAATCGGCCAAATCGTCTCGGTGAACTTTTTTAAAAAATTGATTTTTTTAAAAATTGTTTAGATAATCAACAACATTTTGACATATTTTGAAAATAATTTATAAAATATAAATCACATTTTTGTAAAGTTTATAAAACACAATAGTTGATGTAAAGATAAAATGTATACATATAGAGTATCCTAATGAAAGAGTGGATAAATTAATCAGATAATAATTTTCTAATAAATTTAAGTTTCATGTTTTCGCTAATTGCTAATGAACAAATTAAATATTATTTTATTGGATAGTTAATTAACTATATTTATGCTAATAAATTAAATAATTATTTTTTTTGCTAACCAATTGTAGTGAGTAAATTCCTAAGGAATCAATCCACACACCAAAATAGTTGAGAGGGAAAGTTAAATTAAATCACAGAAAACAAACATAAACATACATAACTTACGTGGAAACCCAAAAGAGAAAAACTACAGAAAGAGAGAAGATAATTCCACTATAACAATGGTGATTACAGGTGAGCTTCTCTAGTATGCTAGGGTTTCTTGATTCCAATCATCCCCCTTCACCTTGAGAGGGATCTGTTATTTATACATGTAATATCTACAAGATAAGACGAGAGAGTCCAACTCAGTTTTGAATACTTAAATTCATCATCTTGATGGCGATTAAACTGAATATCCTGATTTGAATCGAGATAAGGGAGAGTCCGTCTCTATCTGATAATTCGCGCTTTGCTGTACATAAGGACAAATTGTCTCCGAGGAGTAACTGTCTCGTTTGGATGACGATTAGTCTTAAAAATTGAGATCTTCCTTCAACTAGTTTTATCTCTTCTTCCACTTACCCGACCCGCTTGAAGTTCGAATTGGACGGAGACTCTAGATCAGGTGTTTTGAAAGTGGCCACGAGTCGCTCATCTCTTGGGAGCCGGATAGACACGTGTCACAATTTCAGGCAGGTCAGAAAGTGACCGTTACAGATGCTCCCTCTGCTCTCTTCTATTTGTGAGGAGTCGGGAACTTCTCTCGGGGCTACAAGTTCCCAGCGACTCTGATAGAGAGAGCGGGGCAGATAAGAATTTTGGGTTTAGACACGTGTCGATCGCTGTCTTTTCAAGTTTCATCTCGTAGTGGCATGTGTCGCTCTGTAGGATGGCAGAACCTTAAATGTGTGTCATATCCTCCGTTGCATTGATCAATTAACTATCCATTTTCGAGAAGTCACGGCATTCGAGGAGGCTGCGGCTATCCGATGCGGTGGTTTCGATCTGAATCATCGCGACACGTGTATGCTGCTGATTGAGTACCTCTTCGTCTTTTTGGGGATTAGAATTCTGAGCGGTTGGCGCTTGGGCTTCTTTTCTCTCTATAAATACGGTGAAAACATTCAGGAGAGATCTGAGCTGCTTCTTGAGAGTTTCTTACTACAAAAATCTTGCACTGTTCTGCGGGTGGCGATGTTTCCTTCGTTCTTCGTTCGGTGGAGGAAAGAGAGGGAGGGGATGGTGATGGTTGTTGCACTCTTGATGTTTAAGAGCTCATTTGTCAAGGAGTTTTGGTTCTTGTGATAGGCTCATCAAAGAGTTTCTGTTCTTATGACGAGGCCCAGCTGTGAGGATAGATAGGGAATGACTTATTTTCTACTTGGTCTGCTCGCCTGGCTTCTGGTCGGAGCAAACTGGGCAGAAATTAGAGTTTGCCCCCTTTTCTTTCCTTGCAACGAACATAGAGCAGGGAGCATAAGGGAATTCAACCCCGGCTCTGGTATCAAGGGCCAATCATCGGTGCTCTTGTGGGGTGCCGCCTCCTTGTTCGTCTTACTCTGAAGTTACGGTCTTAGCATAAGTATCCTCCTTTGCCTTTCTGGCGAGGTCTCCCTGCTGGCGCCTTCCTGAGAGTTCTTGGTATCGTCGCTCATCTAGCTCTAGTGGATTACTGGTTTAGAAGTCATCACTAGTACACAGCTGGGGGCACGACGGTGGGCTTCATCATTTCTCTCAGGAAGAACGCATTCATACAAAATCTAAACTTGTAATACTTTTGTTAGATGTATTCATACTCAGTACTTGGATGGATGTAATCGAAAAATTTTATAGTAAAACAAAGAATTTTTAACACATGTGTTGTTTAGATCTTGCTTTGTTTTAAGATTTGAGATTTAACTCGTTGTGCCTGCTCGGGAAGCCGTTCTAGTTCCGAAATGTTTGGAATGATTTGAAATATAATTCCCGAACAGGATTCTTCCCCAATGGTACATGCGAGTGTTTACCTGCGTAGGGAGAACTCCATACTTCGAGGTTGTGTTGTCATGTTGGTCCTAGGTGGACTGTTGGCTCGCTCTGGGGACCCTCGGGGTGGGCGCTATTGCATGATGCCTCCGAGCGGTTAATGTGAGCAGACCTCGATACTTCGGAATGCCTCCCAAGGGGTCGCCGTCAGGGTGAAGACCCATTTAGACGGTTGACCTGCTCGAGCGGCCATCATGGTATATCCCATTATAGGCTGGCTCCAAGCATCCAACATGGGCGAGCCTCCGTCTTTCAAGAAGCTCCCCGGGGGGTCACCGTTAGGGTGAAAACTCATATAGGCGGTTCACCTGCACGGGCGGCCATCAGGGTATATTCCATTATAGGCTGGCTCTGAGCATCCAACGTGGGCGAGCCTCCGTCTTTTAGGAAGCCCCCCTGAGGGGCCACCGTCAGGGTGAAGACCCATATAGGCGGTTGACCTGATCGGGTGGCCATCAGGATATATCCCATTATAAGTTGGCTTCGAGCATCTAACGTGGACAAGCCTCTGTCTTTCAGGAAGCCCCTCGAGGGGTCGCCGTCAGGGTGAAGACTCGTATAGACAGTTGACCTGCTCGGGCGGCCATCAAGGTATGTCTTATTATAGGCTAGCTCCGAGCATCTAACGTGGGCGAGCCTCCGTCTTTCAGGAAGCCCCCGAAGGGTCGCAGTCAGGGTGAAGACCCATATAGGCAGTTGACCTGCTCGGTGGCCATCAGTGTATATTCCATTATAGGCTGTCTCCGAGCATCCAACGTGGGTTAGCCTCCGTCTTTCAGGAAACCCCTGAAGGGTTGCCGTTAGGGTGAAGACCCATATAGGTGGTTGACCTGCTCGGGCGGCCAGATATATTCCATTATAGGCTGGCTCCGAGCATCCAACGTGAGCAAGCCTCCATCCCCTGTTTTAAATATCGGCCGATACGGCCGAGATATCGTCCGATATCTCCTTTTTTGCCTCCTGCCGATACGATATGGGGAAATCGTTCGCCATATCATTTGCAGCAAAAAACGACCGATATTTGAAATATTGGCCGATAAATTGCCCGATATTGGCTGATAAATCGTCCGATATATCACCTGATATGAAGTAACTTATTTATTGCACGACTGCATGCAAATTTACATTATTTTTTACTGTTTCTGCAAGCATATTACATCATTTTTATTAGGTAGATGATATGTATGACTCTAAATCAACTCGTAATTATCAATATTTCATTATATATAGTGTCCAATATGAACGCCCGATATGCGCGCGTATCCCCGATATCTCCCCCGATATCCGATATCCGATATGAAAAACCCCCATCTGATATGATTCCGATATCCAATATTTAGAACCTTGCCTCCATCTTTTCGTAAGCTCCTCGAAGGGTCACCGTCAGAGTGATGACCTATATAGGCGATTGACAATGCGCTGTGCTCGGGGCAGATATCACAGTTGGATGGAACAGATTGGGATAGTAGAAAATGATCTTTTCATTAAACGTAATATGACTTACACATAATATCGCTTCAAGTGAAAAAAATTCACTGCTTATTGAACTAGTTTCCATCCTGATCGGCCAAGGTGTATAACCCCTTACCTCCCCGAGCGACGATGATGTAGGAGCCCTCCCAATTGGGTCTCAGTTTCCCTTATCCCTCTGTCATGTGCTCTAAATCACTCGCTTCAGGACTAGATCTCCAACTTGAAATTCTCGAGACTTCACCTTCTTGTGGTGAGCGGCCCAAATTTGCTATTGATAGGCCGCAATGCGAATTTGGGCCTGTTGTCGCTTTTTCTCTGAGTGATCCAGCATCAGGTGGAGCAGAGCGCCGTTCTGATCTTGGATCGCCCTTCCACTCGGAGTGTCGGCATGTTGATGTCGACCGGGATGATCGCTTTTGTTCCTTAGGCAAGCGAGAATGAGGTTTCTCCGGTCGGGACTCATTTAGTGGTCCTGTAAGGCTAGAGCACTCTAAAAAGCTTCTCTGCCATTTGCCTTTAGCCCTACCCAGATTTTGCACATGTTATCTAGAATGTGCGATTGCTGATTTTAGCCTGACTGTTGCCTTGAGGATAATATGGCGAGAAGAATCGATGTGTGATTTTGTAGTTACAACAGAAACTCGCCAATTGCTTGCTAGGAAGTTTGTTCTGTTGTCAGAAATAATGGTGTGGGGGAGGCCAATGTGGCATACTATGTTCTGCCACAAGAACTTGACAATTGTTGCCCACTGACTTCGGAGAGCGGCATTGCCTTGACCCATTTGGTGAAGTAGTCTGTGGCTAACAGGAGGAATCATAATTGGAGTTGTGCTCCGGGAAGTGGCGTGACCACGTCCAATCCCCATTGCATGAAGGGCCAAGGGCTGCGTAAGGTATGGAGGTTGAGCCTCGGTCTGTTTGACGCCGGAGCAAACCTTTGATATTGCGGGCACCTTTCACATAATCTTTGGTGTCGTTGAACATTTTGGGCCAGTAATACCCTTACTTGATGACTTTGTGGGCGAGGGAGCGTCCTTCCGCATAGTTAAAGTCGCCATCGTGAATTTCCTACATCACTTTAGGGTATCCCCGAGGAGCGTGTACCTGGAGGTTAAGTGTCAGAGCTTTTGTGCTTCTACCATGTCGTCGAGGAGTGTTCCGTCCTTTAGGTAGGCGATGATGAGGTCCCTCCCCCCAGTGGGGTGTCGAGGCCTAAGATTTCTTCGGTTGGTTGTTGGACACTCGAATTGGTGATGTGCTCGACAGGGATTTCACGCCTGAACTGAAATTCTGTGGCTACCCCCAGGTTGGCAAGCGAATCGGCGTGATTGTTTTCGGATCTGGGGACCCACCTGAAGTCGGATCGGAGAACCTTAGACTTCAATTTGAGGACGAGTTGTAAATACTCAGTCATTCGAGAATCTCTTGTGATGTACTCCCTGATGACTTGGTTGTCTATCAGCGAGAAGTCACACCGAACTTCGAGCCCCGTGATTCCAAGAGTGATGGCCGCTCGGAGCCTAGCTAGGATAGCCTCATACTCAGCTTCGTTATTGGACGCGGGGAAGCCAAGAGTGAAGGACTATTCGATGATTGATCATTCGGGGGTGATGAGGACGATCCCAATGCCGGCCCCTTGATGTTGGAAGCTCCATCCATATTTAGGATCCACCCTTCTGTTTGTTCAGTGTGCTCTGCGAGCCCCGGGTGAAGTCAGCAATGAAATCGGCTAAGACCTTGCTTTTGATCGCTGTTCTTGGCTCGTATCTGAGTCCATAGGGTCTCAATTTTGAGGCCCACTTTGAAATCCTCCCTGTTGCTTTTGGATTTTCTACGACTCTTCTTAGGGGGTGCTCAGTGAGAACTGTGATCGGGAAGATCTGGAAGTAGTACTTGAGCTTCCTTGAAATAATGAAGAGAGCAAGCACCATCTTCTCTAGCCTTTGGTATCTGGTATGTGGGTCGTTCATGGCTGGCGTAATATACTGGCTCCTAGATACCCTCATCTTCCCGAACTAGGGCTCCGCTCACAACTGACTCCAAGACCGCGAGATAGAGAGATAGCATCTCTCCCAAGAAAGGTTTTGACAATAGGGGAGGTGAGGCCAGATACTCCTTCAGTTCCTGAAAAGATGTCTCGCATTCCTCGTTCTAGTAAAAGTCGGCTCTATTCTTCTTTAAGACTTGAAAGAATGGTCTGCACTTGTCCGTGGACCGGCTGATGAATCAATTGAGGGCTGCAAGACGTCCGTTCAGCGTCTAGACCTCCTTCACACAAATGAGTGACTTCATATTCAGAATTGCAGATATCTGGTTGGGGTCAGTTTCGATGTCCGGTTGAGTTACCAGATATCCCAAAAACTTCCTAGAGGCCACCCCAAACATGCATTTTTCGGGGTTAAGCTTTACCGTACTGCTTAAGGAGGTTAATGGCTTTGTCTAGATGTTGGAGGTGATCCACGCGCTATACACTTTTCAGCAACATATTGTTGATGTCAACCTCCATGGTGCTTCCGATCAGGTTTAAAAACTTTATTACCATTCGCTGGCAGGTGGCCCCAGCGTTCTTGAGCCCAAAAGGCATCACTCTGTAGCAGTAGATTCCCGACCAATGGTGAAGGCTGTTTTGTCTTCGTCTGGTGTTTGCATCTTGATCTGATTATAGCCGGAATAGGCATCCATGAAGGTAAGAAGCTCGTGGCCTGCCGTTGCATCCACTAGTTAATCGACCTTCGGAAGGGGATAGCTATCTTTCGGGCAGGCTTCATTGAGATTGGTGAAGTCGATGCAGACTTTCCACTTCTCATTCTTTTTCTTAACGAGGACGAGATTAGAAAGTCAATCAGGGTAGAACGTCTCTCAGATGAAGCCTGCTTGAAGTAGGCGATCGACTTCGTCACTGATAGCGAGACTACTTTCTTTGTTCATTCTCCATGGCTTCTGTTTTACTGGCTTGGCGATGGAGAGCTTGCAGCAGATGATCTCGAGGTTGATTCCGAGCATATAGGTGGGAGACACGCGAATATGTCCAAATTTTCTGACAAGAATTGCTTGAACAATGTCTATTCGTGAGGGTGCAAGCCTAAGCCTATCAGGAGGGTCCGCTCTCAAGTTTGCTCTGAATGTTTCGGGCTTCTCTTCGGTCTTATTGTCAGGGTTTTCAAACTCGGCAGATGGGTCGGGATCTCGGCTTTCCCCGTACTGTGATTGCTATTGATCAACAACTCTCTTCTGCTTCTTGTCCACAAGAGTCTTCGTTAAGGCCTTCTCGAGGAGTCTTTTGCGCCCAGCCCAATCTCTTTCGAAATACTACAGCTACCATCCTCTCCATCGCCCGATCATCCCTGATGTTGGCCATTCTAAATGGTGTAGGGCATTTTAATAGCTGATGATGGATAGATGGGACCGCACTCATCATGTAACGCCCCGATCCGGCGGGTACGGAGACGTTACTGCAACGTATATACGTAGGTCAGAAATACCCTCACGTATATACGCTAAGCATCAGTACAGGCAAGAATCAGAGTACGGAAGCAAGTGGTGCATTATACATTCCAATACATGAGTACAATTACAAAGTTATCACCAGAGGTGATCCAATATTACATGAATATTACATCACTAACATGCGCAATTGCGAGATTACAAAGAGATGTACAAGAGTGAACAGTATAAAAGGCACTCACGAGTTTACAAAAGGAAAACTCGAGAGGCACACAGGGGGGGCCTGGAAGGATAGAGCTCTGGACGGTCTGCTGGAGATCCACGCTACCGCTGCGCCACTCTGATCAACAACTGGGGGAATCCACACGCTCCAAGCTCCATGACCTGGACATGAGAATCCAGGGGAGTCAGATAGAACTCCCCAGGCGAGTGGTGATACGAATGCCAAGTGGCGAGCATAGGTAAGCATGTAGGAGCAAGTAGATATAGCAGGTGACTTCCAGCAGAGAATACACATGGTATAATAAGATAAGAGCAGGTAAAGAGATGATCTCCTAAACTAACATAAAACCGATAAAAACCGATAAAACCGAATAAAACCGATTACGAGCAAACCGATTGTACAAGCTTAGGTCACGGCCCCATGAGACTAGTACCTCGAAGGAATAATCCAAATAAGGAAACCCTCATCTATATACCTTTATCCCATGTCACCGTAATCCGAGCGCGTACAACCCGAGTTACAAAACAACACATCAAATTACATATTAGCATCTTATTATAATTGGAGCCGTCTAAGTTCCAGGCTTCAGTATGTGTCCCATTCCACATACTTTCACCCACAACTTATGTAGCAAGTTATTTGGAAACTGATAAAGTTCGATGAATCATGTTTCGGATGGGCCCCGTACATGCCCGGGACAACGGTTCAGGAGTATCCGGTGCTGAGCCGGAACGTACCGCTAGGTACCGGGACTTATTCACGCCCGAACAGGAATAGAGTATCGCAGATCCCATAGAAATAGGCCTAGGGCGTGTGCATACCCGGCAGGAATAAACAGGAGTAGGGGTGCCAGCACACCCCACGGAATCCCTGGTGGCCGCCAGGTGATCCCTCAAGTATGTGGCCACGCGCGGCTCGATAAGACCACCATAAACATGATTAATCAGGGCCCATCAGTTTCCCCCAAACCGGTGCAAGTTGTCTTATTAGAATTTAATATGTGATTATCAATTTACGGGAATAGCAGGTATAAGACATGATCAGGAGTTCAGGAGTACATGAGTACTACAGATTCAGGTCACTGTATATATAATACAGGATAACAAGTATAAGGTTCAAGTCACTGCATGTAATGCAGGATAACAAGTATAGTATTCCCGTAAATGAGATAATCACAGGTCAAGTATATCATGCCGGGTGTCAAGGGATAGCATGACAAGATGGTGATATTAGACAGGTAACCAGTCATGTCAAGAGATTGATATTAGTCCGGTGGTAAGTCATGTCATAACAAGGGATCTTGCCAAGTAGTAGCATGTAAAAGACAGGTATGAAGTAATGGCATGGCATGTCAAGTGTTAACATATCAGGTAAATACATGGCATGTGATAGAATAGTAGCTGTGCACAATCAAGTGGAGCTGAGCAAGCTGGAGTGTACAGACAGCAAACAGTATTTAACACTGGAGCGTCTGGCAAGGTTACCGGAACAACTCGGCTTAAAGTGCGAGTAGAAAATCCGCAGCATCCCGCCTAGACGAATCTAGTGGTAAAGCGCTGAACGCTGATCATGATAACCAGGCGGAGCTGAGAAACCTGACGGTCCCAATCACCTCTCTTTCAAGATAGTGAGAGACCGGAGGTTGAAGAACGGAGAGACCTGACGATCCCAATCACTTCCCTTTCGAGATAGTGAGAGACCGGAGGCTGAAGGCTGAGAGACCTGACGGTCCCAATCACTTCCCTTTCGAGATAGTGAGAGACCGGAGGCTGAAGGCTGAGAGACCTGACGGTCCCAATCACTTCCCTTTCGAGATAGTGAGAGACCGGATGCTGAATGGCCCGGAGGCGGTGTTCTATCCTATTACAAGCATTCGTCACAGAGTAATACATGTCTAGTCATTGGCACTCGGCCATACACAAATACAGGGACCCAGCCCAATACAAAACACATATAAACATGGAATAAAATACATGTCGACCCGACGAAGCGGGGAACCCAAATGGAGGCGAGGACACTCGCCTAAATCTCCGGAAGAGCCGAAAACTCTGAAATCCATGGAACTCGCGCACGCGCCATATAATATAATAATATATAAATATTTAGAGAGAGAAAGTGAAGAGGAGAGAGAAAGAGTTAGAGAGAGAAGAGAGAGAAACCTAGAGAGAGAAGCATATGGAAAGAGAGAGTGCACAGGGAGACGCGGGTTTTGAGAGTGAGACGCAGGGTCGCAGACGCGGGAGTCGCGTCGCGAAGATGCCATAAACGCGGGTTCGAGCCGCGTTCAAGTCAGGACACAAGGAGAACGCGGACGCGGACGTGGATTCCGCGTCGCGTTAGCACAGGAAGAACACAGACGCGGGCATGGACTCCGCGTTGCGTCGATACAATAACGCGAAGGCCGCGTTAAATAGATATCAAGATCGCGAAGACTCGCGTTAAGGAGTTGTCTGGACGCGGGGGTGAGATCCGCGTCAGCAATTTACAGAGAGAAGGAGGTAGATCTAGAGAGAGAGATTAGGGAGAGGAGAGAGAAGTTAGGAGTGAGAGAGAATCTGGAGAGAGAGGAGAGAGAAGTTCAGGAGAGAGAGAGGAATTGAACAGGAGAGAGAGAGAGAGTTTGAACAGGGAGAGAGAGAGAGAGAAAGGACAGGGGGCAGCAGCCCCCTTCTCTCGCACAGGGGGCTGGAAGCCCCCTGGCCGGAGGTGGCCGCCGGCCGATCGCCGGCGGCGCCAGAGCTGGGGTGGCCGGTGGCCACCCCAATGGAGAAACAGGAGGGGGCAGAGGGGCTACTGCCCCCCCATCTCTGGTCACGGCCTGGCCTTGCCAGGCCAACCCTGGCCGTCCGGCCAGGGCGCCAGAGGGCGGCGCCAGGGGGCGGCGCCGCCAGCCAGGGACGGCCACGCTGGCCGCCCAAAAATAAAGGGGGCTGTTGCCCCCCTCACAATAGCCCCGGCCAGGCCTCCTGGCCTGGCCGTGGCCCTTCCAGGCCGGCGCCGGCGGCCCTCCGGTGGTCGCCGGCGAGGTGAAAGAGAAGAAAGAGAGAGAGGGAGGAGGGAAAGGAGAGGGAAAGGAAAAAGAAAAAGAAAGAAAAGGAAAGTAAAAGAAAACGAAAAGAGGAGGGAGGAGGAGGAGGCTCGCCGGAGTTGGGGGCCTTCCTCGCCGGCGTTGGTGGCCGGAGGCGCCGGAGAGAGGTCGGCCATCTCTTGGAGAAGAAGAAGAAGAAAAGAAATGAGGAGAATAGAAGAAGAAAAGAAAGAAAAAGAAAAGAAAAAGAAAAAGAAAGGGGAGAGAGAGATTGATAGGGATTGATGGATGGGAGAGGGTTTTAATGAAGGGGGTGAGGTGGCATTGGTGAGGTCGGTGGAGGGAAAAGAAAAGGAAAGAAAGAAAGGAAAGAAAAGATTAGAAAAAATAATAATATTATAATATGGTCGCGAAATATCGACTGTTCCAGAAAAATCCCCAAAAATACCCAGAGGTAGAAAACGTCATCCTGAGGAATAATATGAAATCGGTTTTCAAAAATAAAATCCCGTTTTCAAATTAAAAATCCGGAAGTCAACCGCCGATACCGGTCTACACCGGGTCGGCCGGATTTTGATAAATTCTGAAAAATCCCAGAAAATGTATTTAGATAGGAAATGTGATTTTAAAAAATAATGTAAAAGGACGCTTCTAGTAATTTCAATCGGTTTGTAAATTAAAAATCCGGGAATCGGTCAGCGGCACTGGTCGACACCGGTTTTGAAGAATTTCAATTTAATTCAGGAAAATTCAGAAAATCATAGAAAATCTAAAATATTAGAAAACGGTGTTTAAAACTGAAATCGGTCAAATCTAAATACCAGAAAGACCAAATCGAGCAATTCACTAGGATCGGGTTCCCGGTTCAGATTAAGGCTGACTCCGAGTTCACGAATCCAGATCCAAGGCAAAACGATCATATAAACAACTCATAATACAAAACAAATACAGGAAGTAAATCGAAAAATACGATCGAAAAATCTGAATACGCAACTAAGTACGTATTCCGGGAGCGGGGTGTTACACATCATGTGGATCCACGGCCTCCCAAGGATGGCGTTGTAGGGAGATTGGACGTCGAGGACATAGAATTTCATGACGATGTTGAAATGGTCGGCGCGAACTGGGAACTCAACCGTGCCAGGGGGAACGGGCTTCGCTCCCGTCAAAACCGTAGAGGAGCAACTGTGTCCGGGGTTAATTAGCTTTTGGTCCTGCTCGGGAGTGTCCTTCATTCGATCTTGAGCGAGACCGTAAAGGATGTTGGCGTTACTCCCCAGTCAACTAAGATTTGTGACGCTTTGCAGCATCCAATGTGTACCGTCATGACCAAGGCGTCATTGTGCAGGAAGTGCACAAAATAGACATTTTCTTCTGAGAAAGAGATTGGCCTGCCAGGAGAAGTAGGAGGGCGAGACATTACTGCCAGGTAGTTGTCTCTCCAAGCTTCATTGATGTAAATGGTCTTCTCCTTAGTGGTGATCCTTCCATAAGCGAGTTCCCGAAGATAACTTTCATTTCCCTGTATTAGACGAGGGCACTGCTCGGGTGTTCATCGGTAGTCCCGAGCTGCCTCTGCATCCTAATCTTCGAGGGCAGTCCGGGGTTGAGGATGAACTCTCGGAGATATCCCTTATTTACCAGATTCTAAAGGTGTCGTTGGAGAGTTCGACAGTCTACTGTGCAGTGGCCCATCCCTTCGTGGAAGACGCAGCAGTCCGAAGATCCAGGCCCTTTTGGGTTAGGTGGGAGAGGTCTAGTCGGACGCTTAACCCATGGCTGATTCTTGATAGCATTGAAGATGTGATTGATGGGTAGTCTGAATGAGATAGGGTCAAGCTCCGCTTCATTTCCCTTGCTGTATTCGGCAGCGCTGCTGGAAAGCTTTAGGACAGCAGTGGAGTTGTGCTTCAGATTCTTCCTCGGGGGGGGGACTGTGGCTGCAGCTTCTCGACCTCCGGGCCCTTGTATCGAGGGGGCGATTGGATGTTGCTCGAGTTGCATCTTCTATCTGGGTGTACTTCTGCGCCCGGACGAGTATATCCCCTATCTTGGTGATGTTATTCTTCACCAGATGTTTGTAGAAGGGGTTTGTGACTTGCAACTCGCTGATGAAGGCGGCTGCAGCTACGTCCTCGTTACAATTGTATACTAGGACCATCTACCTCTGGAAGTAGTTGACGTAGTTCTTCAGACTCTCCCTGGATTTCATCTTAACCGTGAGGAGGTGGTTGTTCCTCTGGAATCCCTCCCAGAAGCAAACTGGTTAAAGAAGGCGTCAATCACGTCATGAAAGTTCCAGAGAGAGTTCCTCGGGAGGGAGTAAAACCAGTGGTAGGCAGCTCCCTTAAGGCTGGACAAAAACGCTCAGCATAGAAGAAGATCGTCGTAAGCGTAAACCACCATTTTATCGTCATACTGGCGTAAGATGTAGGAGGGAGTCAGAGGTTCCTGAGTAATGATCGAAGGTCCGCATCACGAACTTCTTCGGGAAGCGGAGCGTGGTAATTTCCTTCGACAATAGTAAGTCAGAGGGTCTCAGCCCGCTGTACTCCATTCCCTTTAGAAACTGCTGGCTCGCTTGGTTCAGCCGCTCCTGGACCATATCCGCGATGTCCTCTATGTGAGGGAACTTCGGGGTTCGAGAACGTTCTGAGTTCCCGAAGTCTGTATCCTCTTCGTAGGTCTCCGACCGATTGCGCCTCGAGCTTCCGGATGAGTGCGCGGATCTCTGAGTACGTGGTGGTGATGGAGGAGTCTGCATGTTTCTTCTCGTAATAGGGTAAGGCTGCTACTTGTGCTGTATCCCGATTTGCTTGAGCAGTCGCACCTGGACGCGGGTTGCAGTTTTTTTCACGAGCAGCCACTGTGTAGCCGGATCATCTCCGTTAGTTGGCTCTCCATTTGCCTCCACATGGTGGAAAGCATTTTGAGGAGTTGTTCACCGTTGAGTTGGGGCTCGGGTTCCATGGTCTGCATCTGAAGTGGTGAAATAGCGTTGGAATGCGAATCTTCGGCGTCGAAGATGTGGACGTCAGATAGGTTAGGGCGACGATCCGCAGGCTTGGTCGCTTCGATAGTTTTCTCCTTTCCTTTCGGATCGGCGGAGGCGGCGATGCAGCCTAGGTGACACTCTTCCTGGAGGGAGCCATATCGGTCGTGCGATGTTGTTTAGAGGAAGGGGTAGGGTGTTGGATAGCGAGAAATCTCAAGGGTATAATTTCGAGTATCTCAATGAAAGCACCAAATGCAGTGAGTAAATTCCAAAGGAATCAATCCACACACCAAAATAGTAGAGAGGGATAGATCAAATCACAGAAAACAAGCACACACATAACTTACGTGAAATCCTAAAAGGGAAAAATCACACAGAGAGAGAGAAGATAATTTCACTATAACAATGGTGATTACAGGTGGACTTCTCTAATGTGCTAGAGTTTTTGGATTCTAATCATCCCCTCTTCATCGTGGGAGGGATCTGTTATTTATACATGTAATATCTACAAGATAAGGCGAGAGACTCCGACTCAGTTTTGAATACTTAAATTCCTCATCTTGATGGCGATTAAGCTGAACATCCTGATTTGAATCGAGATAAGGGAAGTCTGTCTCTATCTGATAGTCCGAGTTTTACTGTAGATAAGGACAAATTGTCTCTAAAGAGAAGTGCCTCGTTTGGATAATGATTAGTCTTAAAAATTGAGATCTTCCTTTAATCAGTTTTATCTCTTCTTTCACTTACCTGACCTGCTTGAAGTTCGAATTGGACGGAGACTCTGAATCAGGTGTTCTAGAGGTGGCCACGCGTCGCACATCCCTTGGGGCCCGGATAGGTACGTGTCACAATTTCAGGCGGGTCAGAAAGTGATCATTACACTAATTAATTAGATAGTTAATTTTTTAAATAATCTAATAAACTAATTTATAAATGCATTAAATACTATATATATAAACAAATTAAATCAGTGTTTAATTTCATAAATGCTCCCAATCTCTCTCCCCTATCTTTCTCACTCCACACGCCTCGAAACTGCTTTCTCGCTACTCTCAATCTCGCTCTCTCTGCTCTCTGCTCTCTGCTCTCTTTCTCTCTCCACATGCCCCGATCTCGCTTCTCTCTTTGCTCTCGATCTCGCTCTCAAACCCCTTCTTTTCCCACAATCTCGCTTTCTCTCTCCACGGGCCCCCGATCTCGCTCTCTCTGCTCTCGTTCTCATATATCTCTCTCCCTGATCTTTCGTTCTCTCTCACTTTCCGTGGTCTTGCTCGCTCTCTCAGATCTCCTTTTCTCCTCTATCTGTCGATCTCGCTCTCTTTACTCTCTCTCTCGCTCTGTGTTTGCTCTCTCTCACTAAATTGGATTGAATAGGTCAGAATCAACCGATTCCGACCGATTCTGTTTTTGACCATCTGATTCCAACAAGTTATGCTCGAATCCGGTTTTCAAACGCATGATTTCGTCCAATGTTCTAAAAAGCGGTTTCAGTGCGCGCGCGGTCCGGGAGCGCATAATGCTTAAACGGTTTAAACGGTGATTAAACGGATTGCACATTTTATTATTATTTTAATATATAATAATATGATAATACTTAAAACATGAAAATATGAGTTCTATAAACTCTAAAAAAGTATAAAAGATATAGTAAACATAACTTGAAAAGTTAAATTGCTAGAACTAAGAAGAATTTAAAAGTAATAATGACAATCAGTTTGAAGTACATCAATGAACCTCCTCCTCCAACAACTATAGTTAAAAATACTTTTTAAATGAATAAATATATGTATTTCTTTCAAAAAGCAACATAATTCCAACAACTTTAGTTTACTGCTAGATGCAACTCTATCCTGCTCACGCTTGAGGCACTCATCAGCCTATTAAAAGAAACAAAGACCATTGGCAAGAACCTGGATAAAATACGTGCACGCGAGGGGGGAGAGAGAGCTGACCAAGGGAAGGTCGTCGTTGACGCTTTGCTGCTAACCAGAGAGCTAATTACAAGGGGAGATCTTTGTCGACAAAGAGGGAGGTCGCAGTGGGAGGATCAACCGCAAGGGGAGGTCGTCGTCGAAGGGAGAGTTCGCCATAGGAGGATTAACGCTTTATGAACTTCTTTGTCGTCGAGCTTCGGGAGCTCTAATTTCCCAGGAGGATCGTCGCTGCCGTGAGCTTCGAGAGCTTCAGATAAAATTAGGACTTCGGGACCTTTGTTGTCTCGTCGCGGTGAGCATCGAGAGCTTCTTCGTGAGATTCAGGAGATTCGTCGTCGCCGCAGGAGGATCAAGGATGCGGATATAAGGGCTCACGAGCCCTAATTCTCCAACATGTGACAGTTTATATCCTCAATCATTGGATCGGGTTTGAGTTCAATTAGCCTAATGGATTCGAAATTTGAATCCATTTAGAAAATGATTGAATAACGTTTAAACAGACGTTAATTAATCACCGATTAGACGTTTAATCATCGCTTAAGCGAATCAATCACCTGACTGAGTAATCGGACCGCTTTCTTCAAGTTCTGCTCGGTTTCAGGCCGAAAACATTTAAGCGGACGATTAATCGACCGCTTAAACCTTTTTTTAGAACACTGATTTCGTCTTACTCCCAGCCGATTCCGATATGACTCGGCCAATTCGTATCAGAATTGGCCGATTCCTCAAACCATGCTAACTACCAAGCGAACATGTCAGAGGCTTAATAAACTTATATTATATGACATATTCAATTGAACTTACATATTTTTCTTTGATTTAGTTACTGAATTAGAAGTTGTGTACTTAAATCATTATGATTTTGTTTTGATTTTTTTCCCATTTACTTCCGATAAAATATGGCCAAATCAATATTGATTTTTGTGTATTAATTATATATAGACACAAGCATGCATGTGAACCATATTCTACTTTTCAAGACTTGTTGTGCAGCCATGTCCATGTTCTGTTGTACGGGTTTCCTATGTCCATATGCATGCTTCCTAGCTCTCCACCAAGGTCCACAAAGAAGCTTATTGGCAACAATCTCTATGAACTAATCAGCCAAGTTCTTCAAGGAGAAAAGAGCAAAAAACCATGAGCATACAGAGAATGGTTGCGTCACCTTTTGATGGACAACCAATGAAGCCAAATCTAACTTATAAAGAAACCCTGCTACTCAAAAGTTATTCTTTTCAACAACTAGAAAGAACATGACACATCAAGAGAAAATTCCTTGAAGAGGAAACTAAATGTCAGATGATAACTTTTTCCTTATTTTAGTGGAACTACCTGTCGTGGAGCATGCATTCACTACTGCAGAATGCTTCCTTGCAGTAAAAGATAGATGATGCATACAAATTACATTTGACAAGAAGCAAGACCTTTGGGCTTAAGAGAATAACATAGCTGTTATACTAAATAGGTAGAGAATTAAAGTAGGAAAGAATGAATTAAGTAACAATCGGTGCCCAAGGTCACTGGACAACCTTGTAGGCTTTGTAGCAAGAGAGGTAGCATTGGAAGTCTTAGATGAAGATTAGGTATCGTGAGCCAATAGAAGGAATAAGTAAATCAATTTCATGTAACAATCCTGGTTTGAGACACAAGTCAATCATATTTTTAAGTATAAAAGTATAAATGTCTCTTCGTGAAACATTCACAAAGACCAGGTTTATTCCAGCCTGACTTTTCATGAAACATTCACAAGGACCCAATGAAACAATCAAGGTTTAAATCATGGCAAATTAATTATCATAAGTAATATGAGCCGAGATGTCATGCAGATGTTCTCTTCATGTAACATTCAGAAAAGACCTGGTCTATTCTAGCTTGACCCACTCACGAGCTGACCTTAAAGCAAGATTTGGCAGTTCTATAACTTAATTTCTTCCCGGTGAGCAAGGTCCACAGTTAAAGAGTGCTTGATGAGGAGATAAAAGGTCCATTACTGAGAACAATAAGTGTATAACAGTTTATTATTTATTGAAGCCAAGTAATGTGAAAGAGAGCACGCGTGGTGGTTGGGTGTGTGTGTGGGTGGGTGAATGGGTGGAGAAGGGGGGTGATGAGATGGGATAAAATTCAAAAAAAAAAAAAAAAAAGAGTAGTAATGGCAGAAGTCATTAAGAACAATAACTGTGGAGAATAAGTAATTTATGGAAAATAAGTATGGAATAGATCAGATCTGTATGGTTTAACACTTGTATTTTCCTAAAAATTATATGCCTGGTAAATGCTAATCATATAGTTGCATGCCTCCGCCAAGCCAAAGTGTCAATTTCATCATTTTAACAAGGCTAAATTATCTTTTTCTTTTCCCTTGGTTGATAGATGTCTCTTCAACTGTCGCAGATAAGTAAATTCAGGATTATAGATAGAGGAAATTAAAACATTATTCTATTCAAATCTCGAATAGAAAAATAGCATACATTTAAATAGAACGAAAAAGAAATAATGTGAAGTGTGCCTGGGAGAAGAAGACAAAAGATAAATATTGATAGTTTAGTCATGAGTAACTTCAAGGTGAGATTTGGAAGAAAGTTCGAGACAATTCATATTAATCACTACTTCAGCATTTCAATTTCCCAATAATAATAAAATAAATAAAGGTGATTAGCAGGATGATAGACTAGGAAAATTTTACCATGAAAAAACTGGTATAAACATAAGAGTCCTGCATAACTGCTATAGCAAATGGATGCTCAGACTTAAATGACATAGCTCTTTCAAGAGTCCTTTTCACTTCCTCCTCTGTGACAGGCCGTCTCTGTGACATGAGAGATCCCACCCTCAAAATGGCTACAGTAAACAAATATTAAAGACATAATCACACGATTAAATCAAGAGAAATGAAAACATCACAATAACCATTTGTAGCCATCGTATAAAGAGGCAAGTGCTCACAAGGCCTTCGGTAAGCAACTTCATTAGACTCTACACATTCCAGGGCTTTACTAGATTTCTTTGAGGTGCTCTTTTCAATTGAGTGAGAACTAGATGTAGTCACTGGAACCAATAGTACCAATAATAATCACCAAAATGACAAGAATAAGGAAAAATAACTTTACACACTATATGTTTGTTTGGAGGGGAAAATCACTCACCTTGACCATTGTGGTAGTGTACCTTGGTCTTTTTATTGATTGTCCTGAATCTAATAGAAAATGTAGAATCTGTATGCATGCTTTTCCAGTGCTTCTGTATTGGTTTCTTCCCATCAGACTTGCTAGAACTAGAAGGTGAATATGACTCACACTCTTGCTTCGGGATGATTAAATCTCTACTAAGATGAGCTACAAATATCAAATATTTAAAGCCTTAGGCAAGGAAAGTAAAAAGGAAATAATTGTTACGGGAAGAAGCAAAATCCAACCTCTGTCGTGATCCGAGCCCAACCTTGTCCCTTCTGGTGATGCCAAAGCTCTAGGGTTCAAACTAGGATGGACTACAAACATCAAAATGCTTCAAATTTGGCAATGAACAACACAAAGTTGAATAATTGTTACCGAGTAAGATCCAAATATTTCTGTCATTGGGATTGTCATAGACCTTTATAGGTGTATGCAAAGCTCCAGATTTTGGACTAAGATTACACCAAAATGCTCCGAGATTATGCAGAATTGGTAAGACGAAAAGTAGTGGCACAGATAATAGCCACTAATAAAATCAAGATTGCCATGGATAAGAACAGAAAAGAAGTTAAAAAACCAGCGCCAACCTTGTCTTCCATTCAGCCTTCTTAAAGGCAGAATAGTAGAAAAGGTTGGATCTTCTAGGTGTATCAAAGCTTCTGGCTAAAAAGTGGCTAAATTTCACGGGAAAAAAGGTTCAAGGTTAGGCACACCTGAAGATACCAAAACCAAATTACGCATATTATTAAGTGTTATCAATACATAACAACAAAAACTAAAATGAAAAAAGATTTTTTAACCATTGAGCTGAGAACTGAATACCTTCAAGCCCAAATAGTAAAAAATGGTTAAATCATACATGATCTGCCAAGCTCCAGAATTTGGAAAATAATGGACCACTTACACCAAATTATTACAAGATTAAGCACATTAAAGAAACGTAAATGCTAACTGACCTGCAAACTAAGACAAAGAAAAACATTAAGACATGGAAATTAAAAATGTCCAGCTTTTCCTACCATTTGCACTCTACTTGGACCTCTAATATCCCTAATGATGGAAAATCCTAAAAAGTCCAAGGTTGCCAGTTCAAATTTCGAACCAAGTCACCTACAAGCTCTAAATTACTTTGTAACCTACAATTAGACAGGCCAAACATAACCACTGTACAGAAAAAAAAGGCCATTGATAATTTGTGTTTGAAATTCGGGATGGTTTAAAAAAAAAAAACAAATAATCTACTTTTTGAGGTCAATTTGATTTTTCTGGGGAGTTTGCCAAAACTATAGAGGCTGCAAGCATCAAATAACACTTGATATCAATCACAATTAAAGAAGCGAATCCTAATCATAATCAATGACCAGAAACAAATAGAAAATTCTTTTCAAAAAAAGGAAAAAAAAAAGAGAGAAACGACATACCCTTTCTCACGTTTAACTTTGAACCCTTTGAGTATGATTGATCGACGTCAGATTGAAATTGTTTATCCTTCTTCTTCTTCTTCTTAGAGGGATCATTCATCGCCATCCCTCTCTTCCTTTTCATAATCTCGTAAAATCTCTTTTTTGTGAAATGAACCAAAGGCTTATTGTCCTCCTCCTCCTCTCCCATGCTCACTTCTTCCTCTGACTCCTCACTTTCATCAGCAACATTCATCTCTTCCCCTCTGCTTGGTCTCACAAGAAAAGCCTTATTTTTCTCACATGCAGTCGAATCGAACACCAACACTTTGAACCTTGAATACCCATCATAACGAAAAAGCAAGAAATCTCCCATAACCAGAGATTGGTCTGCAACGAATGCCTTCCACCCATCTTCAAAAATGAACCCATCAGAACTCATAACCAAATTTACTTTCCAAGTGCTCCCACTAGGACCCTTTAATGACACTTTATTGCCAGATTCAGCCCTAATGTGCTCCCAAAAGGCCGGGGGAATCCTCTAAACAACCCAATACCAGATCAATATCCAAACTTTAACAAAGACCTATGTTCAAAATCAAAACTTTAAGAAAATCCCTAAAAATTTGAGGCAAGGAGAGACAGTTACCAGGTGACTGGCTGATTGATCGGGGAAGAATACCTTGAAGAAGTAGTGAGGCTTTGATTTCGGCATTCCACACACACACCACACACACACACACACACACACACACAGAGAGAGAGAGAGAGAGAGAGAGAGAGAGAGAGTGATGATCGATCTATCAACTCTCTTCTCCTCAGCTGCCTTAGGAAAATTTATAGCCCTTTTACTGATTTGGGATAAAACACTAATATTGGGGGGTTTTTCTTAGATTTTTGGCGCGTTTCGGAATTCTTAAACCCTAAAACGGGGGTTTTGGGAAACCGATGGCTTGGAGTTCGTTACGGGAAAGAAAGTGGACAGGAGCTCTCAGTGAACACCAGAAGACGGGACAGGAGACACAGTGAATGCCCTATTAGGAACTGACACGTGTCCGTTTGCAGAGACAACAGTTGGATTTCCCTTGTTTGGTAGTGTTGATTTTTTTTCAAATTTTTTTCAATTCTTTTTTCACTTTTTAATTTTTAATCATTGGTTCTGTTTTGCTCAAACTCAAGCAGATTCTCTTCAAATTTGGAGGCGAGAAATAAAAAAATCATAGATACCTCTTTGTCACATCAGAAAAATAGGAAAAATAACTATAATTGGTAGTTTTCTGCTAGTTTTACTGCAAAGAATTTTTGTACTAATTATGATAGATTTGAATGTGAAAGGAATTTTCTATTTTTTATTTTTATTTTTTTTTAACTATGAACATCATTGATTGGCATATTGGGGCAGTTTCCTTTTAGGGCCCCATTTGTCTGAGAATAACATTATAATTTAAACTAGACTTTTAATATCTATATTGCACGTGTATATAGAGATTTAAATGGCATGGCACCTTTTTGGGGCTCAATGTTTTTTTTAAAATTTTCAAATTCAAATAGATAACTGGGCTGATGGCTCTTTTCTTTATTTGCGTAGAAAATGTTTTTGAATTCTAATTTTGACGGCCCTAAATTTAGAAAATCTGAATTTAAATACATGTATTATAAGGATTAGACCTTCATGACAGTCTATTTCTGCTCCATATTGCTGGTGTATGCATTTGTGGATTCCTCGAGAGTTACACTCGATTTGGCCCCGTAAAAGAGTAGTATTAGAATTAAGATTATGTAACACTAATTGTATTAAAATTAGAGGGTTTTTGTCGTGTAATTATAATGCCTATGTCCTCAGACATTTCTCTCGTTAATAATAATTCGATTCAATTATTTCTAAATTCAAGTTTCATGGTATCCAAGCTCAAATTGTGCCTCACGGAGAATAGAGTCGGATGTGAAGCTCAACAAGTGAGTTGAGAGTGACCAAAGTCTAGTTTCCCACGAACATTGAAGATTCATGAACGTTTAGCTGGTTGCTGTTGTCCGTTGTTGAGACCAAGATCGGTGCACCTACTATGAGATCCTCACGACAGTCGAGATCCGTGGATGGTCCAGAATTCTTGTGAATGATGACTGAGGTATATTCACACATGAAGGGAGAGATTGTTGGGTGTTCGTGTGCAAATATAATCCCACATTAGAAAATGAATAGAAAAGTGATGGACTTTAATAGAAAGTTGAGTTCTATATGTATCAACTTAAGCTTTTAGTTAGGTTGGTGCTCAATTTCTATTTAAGGCCAATTGTGTTATCCCATGGAGGCACATGCAACTCCCCAACAGCATGGTATCAAGCCTATCAAAAATTTCTCTCATTGAACGTCATCGTTACGATGTCTGGGAGTCTGCGCTAGGCAGTGCTCATGCCTAGCATCGTGCCACTCTTCGTCATGTTCATCGTCAAACTTTTTGGTCGTGGTTGAAGTCCGATCCTGATCCTGGGGCTTTCACGGTTTTTTTGGAGCAATCTGTGTTTCAGAACTTCTTAGAAACAAATCACATGATTATTAATCTGTGAATTAGGACCAATTATTCCAAGCTTAAATAAAATTTGACTGGCCTTCTCATCAAGTTCTGCATCCGATTTGTCCTCAAGTTTTGCATGTTTTTACATCAAGAAAGTTTATCGCAAGTTCGTTGTGCTTCTCGACTTAGAGGTGTTTTGCGCGTCTTGGCAACAACTCAATTGAGAAAACCCAATCAACGGAGAGAGATGCAGCAGAAAAGTACCAAAAAGAACAAGAACAAAAAATAAGAGAGAAAGCAACACAATATTTAACGAGGTTGATAATTTGTCTACGTCCTCGAAGTAAGGGAGAGAGATTTATTGATTCAACAATCAAGCACAAGTTTTTTCTTGCATAAAATTCATGAGGGCTCTACCTTTTTATTTATAGTCAGAGAGTCGCAGGATTTTAGGAAACCACAATTGGATTTGACTCCAATTCAGAAACGAAGTCTGAATCCGAACAGAAGAAGCAGCCGCCTGTCGGTCGACCGAACGCAACAGAGAGTTGGGCACGCCAGTTGGTCGACCGTGCCGGTCGACCTCGACCTTTCTCCTCGCTACGGTCGACCGGGCGGTCTTCCAGGCGGCACCTGTGCACGTTGTGCGCGTCGGTCGACCGCGCGGTCGACCGGTCACTGTTCTGGCCTGCAATTCTGCGTTCTCGCTCCTTTTGGATTCCAATCTCTACACTATTTCTTCCAATAAGTTTAAAAAAATTCTACCGTAACTTTTTATCTCCTCTCTCCCTATAAGAGGCCTACTTTCCAAGCAAGCATGAGCGACTCCGACTTCGAGTTCGACAATGGCTCCGATCACGTCTCCAACACCACCAGGCCCTCCTCAATCCACGTCGACATCGCCTGGTTGTAATCATCATCGTCCTCGAGAGCTCCCTAACTTCAGACTCTCACTCTATCGTCTTCTCTGCCCTTTGCTCCAATCGCCGCCTACTATGTTCTCTGTCGCTCCCCTTCAAGCAATTGGAGCAGGTATATTGGTCTTGCAAATCTCAAGCCAGATCCACGATAAAAAAACCCAGATCCAAGTTGACCCAAAATTTTGTTTGCGGACTCGAACGCAAACTGGATCCAAATTCAAAACTCAAATTTGACTCGACTTCTTCTTCTTAGAATTCAGACCCAAGCAAGCGTCATTCTTCTTCTCTACTCATGGCTTTCTTCTTCGAGCACCATCGGCTTCTTTCTCCAAACTCGGTGGTCACCATCATGTCATTTGATTCTCCAAGGACTTCTTCTTTGTATGGCACAACATCTTCATCATTATCAATATGCTCCTCCACTTCTTCAATAGATTTGTCACTGGTAGTTGTCTCTTCTTCAACGAATTTGTTATCACCATCAGCTCTTCAACTAGCGGTCATATCTTTTTCGGCGAATTTGTCAGCGCCGATTAACTCTTTCACTGCTCATCTCTTCTTTGACGGATTTATCATTGACCGTTTCTTCTCATAAAGTACGGATATCCAATCAATGAGGCTTCTTTGTTCAATCATCTCTTCTTCTCCGACGGTCCCATCTTTTTCCACTGAATTTAAGAATCTCTCAAAACCTTCACTTTTATTGAGTTCAAGAATCTCAAATAAACATATCTACTATTTTTTTATTAACGGATTTTGCACTATTTAATTGTCCATATTGCTTCAAACGAAAGAGGCACTTCGTGAGGTTTTAGAGTTTGCCCTTGCGTATGCTAAAGCAACTTATAAGTTCAAAGTCTACCTTGCGACACATAAAAGAGATTCTTCGTGAGTTTTTCGAGTCCACCTTGTACATTCTAAAGCAACTTACCGGTTCAAAGTCTATCTTGTGACACTCGAAAGAGACTCTTCGTGAGTTTTTAGAGTCCACCTTGTGCATTCTAAAGCAACTTACAAGCTCAAAGTTTACCTTGCCACACACGAAAGAGACTTATGTGAAGCTTCAAAAAGTGCTCCATATCAATCGAAATTTCTCTTTCTCCTTCAGAAGATACTCTCAACTGTTCGACATCTCATTCTCGCCGTTGACACTCATCCAATCTCTCGATGTTATATCCATCACGAATTGCGAGAGAGTATTCAGATACAACTTTTTCGATGATCAGTCTTCAAAGAGTGTCACAAGGGATCAACTTCAATTTTCATTTTTTTTTTTAGCAGATATTTTGCAAAATTTTTAGATTTTATTTTTTGTTTCATTCAAACTCACAATTTTTTATCCATCATGAGTTTGCTACAGGGTGTTAAAGAACAGTATTAGAATTCAGATATATAATACTAATTGTATTAAGATTAGAATTTTTCTTATCATGTAGTTATACTAATGCCTATATATTCGAGTATTTTCCTTGTCAATAATATAATCCGATTCAATTATCTCAAAATTCAAGTTTCAGGACTAACGGAAAAAAAATGGAAGTAGGTTAGATACAAATATGATGCTGCAGTGCTATATTGGTGATTGACATTCGGACCTTCTTCAATTTACTAATGCGTCTCAGAGAGAGAGAGAAAAAAGAGAGAGAGAGAGAGAGCGCGCGCACTGCTTCTCTATCTTTAGCAAAATTGATAACAGAAACGGGAGGATCCGAAACTTACTTTTAAGGCCTGTTTGGTTGTCCTAATTGGCCGTAATTTATAAATCGTAATTGATAAAATCTTTTATAATTGTAAATGAGTTACATGCATGTAAGTTTTATGGTATTCGGTTGGTAATATAAAGTTGTAAGTGAAAATGTGTATTGTATTTTACGATGTTTGGTTGTCGTAATGTGTACGTCGTAAGTGAAAAAGTTGATCACAAAATTAACTATTTAGTGATTTAAAAAGTTTTAATATTGCAAATAAATATTAAAAATACTAAATATAAAAAAATTTAATATTAACATAAAAAAATAATACAAATTTGCATCACCACAAAATTAACTTTAACTGGGTTGTAAGTTAGTGATAATAAGTTTGCAAGTGAGTGATAGTTGAGTTGCGTAAATCTTTTACGAATTACGGTCCAAACAAACTCTGTAGTTGCAATTAGGCTATAAGTCATTTACGAATTACAGAGTTTTACGCCTTTTACGATGAAACAAACAGCCCCTAAGATACCAACAATGCAAAGGATACTCCAGTCAGAGAAAGGGAAATAAACAAAAAAAAAACAAAGTAAAGGATACAACATTTGTGACAGAATGCAATGAAATTAATTATATCACCCATTTCTCCGTCGGAAATTAATCTACCATCTATAACGCGAGAACGTAGGCGTAGCCAGCCGTGGCCACCGACCACCTTTTCTTTCTTTCTTTTTTTTTTTTTTTTTTTTTTAATTTCTTTGAGTGGGTCCGATAGCCTCTTAAATGCCGGGTGTTGTGTTCTAGAACTCTTGAGGGTTTGGGAAACTGCGGGGCTCATCTTGTTATTTTTAAAAAAAGAATCCTCAATCCTTATTTAAAAAAAAAAAAGAAACTATATGATATAAAAGTTTAATTTTACAAATGAACCATTGTAAGAACTTTAAATTTTGAAAAAATTTTCTTTTAGCTCTTCAAGAAATATTTAATCAACCAAAAACTCTTTACTGTTTAAAACCTTATCAAAAACTCATTTGATCAAGTTTTTTGTGTTTGCATGTCTTGTCCCCACCAAAGGACAATACGAGATACAATGTATTTTTGTAATCTGTGTATTACCTTTAGGTGGCTCTGACTTTTTGTCACCAATTTTCATGAAGGTAGAGACCATGTTGACTTCAACATTTATTATTAACTTGACCAAAATAAGAAGACATAAACTGAAAAGGGCATGAATTATAAAATTATTTAAATTTTGAAAAATAAAATTATGAAACAAACACAAAAATATAATTTAGTTTTAGTTAAATAGTAAATAAGTTTGGTTGCTAATAATTAGCAATTTATTCAAAACATTTGAATATTTAATTATTTATTTTCACTTATTGATTGTTTATTTTATTAATTTAAAAATGTATATAGTATACTAAAAATAATTTACTTATTACGTAAAGATGTGAGTCTATTAATAATGGTGGACAAAATTCTCCTCCCGGGTCTAGATCGACGTCGCTCCAATCGATCCGTTATCAGCGGAGATATCGCACCCACTTTTACCCCTTTCTGTCTACTTGCGTTTAATTTATGTCTCTATTATATATTTCTATCCAAATTTACTCTTGTCTACTTTTATATTGTCTACTTATATATATATATATATATATATATATATATATATATATATATATATATATATATATAGGGGTTACTGTACCTCAACCGGCAGACTGAGAGAGTTTCTCAGCCGGCGGGACGTGGCTGAATATATGCCACATATCGGCCACAGAGTGTAGGCGTCAAAAAAATCAAAAAGATCCCGCCTAAACAATCGTGAAACAAATTGACAAAAATACCCCTTTTTTAATTCTAAACTGGAATAAAGTCATCAACAAACAAAATTTCAGTTGAATATATCTACAGTTATAAAATTCGTAATTTTACTACATCGAAAAATATAATTAAAAATTTTTTTGGATCAACATAATGTAAAATAAGCAGAAGCATTGAAAATTTAAAAAACATGCCATGGTCGCAGACTTAATACAATATAACTTTCAATTTTATATGACAACTGCGACACAGTCGCAGTCACTAGTCGCAGTCATAGTATAACAAAACTTTTTTATATAACGTCTGCGACCCTGGTCGCATTCTATCGTACAACAATGCGACCTCCTTCAGTACTGCGACCAAAGTCGCAATCTTCTTTCGCATGCCTTATGTAAAAGATTTTTTATATTTTTAAAAAGTAGATTAGCCATGCGACCCTGAGATCAGTTCGCGTACATCACATCTTATAAAAAATACTATATTAATTACACTGAATTAAATGAAAGTAATTAATATTCTTTCTACCATGATACAATAACAGTCTAGAAAAAAGAGATGCAATAATATTAATATCGATAAAGGAAAGATGTGCACCATACGTAATCTAAAGATATAGGCAAACAATTCTATAAAAAGTTAATTTGTACTCAAGTATTAAACCTCTGGCAAAAAGAAACTCTTCGGATTTTCCCGCAATAAATCTTCAATTAAATATTTAATTTTTTTTACCACTTCCTATCATACTCAACCCTCACCTGTAACAATTATTATTACTATTCATGTTCTTCCACAATATTGACCTTTATATAATGCTTGTAACTAATATATTATCTCATACCTAAAAACTATATTTTTGCTCTTCCTTTTCAATTTGATTTCAAAAACTTCCAAAAAACAATTCATTCTTGAATCATGTCTTCCCATCTTCTTCCTCTGAACACTTATATTTCAACTTCAATCGTTCCCCATCGGTCCTTTTTCTTCAGGATATTCTAGTGAATCTGATACTAGTCTGGACTTCACTCCTTTTGACTATCTCACTACATCAAATAATGCATTAACTGATCTTCCTATTCATGAGGATAATGAAGATTTCATGTGGGTTAGTGAGGAAGACATTATTCCTCTGCCACTTGACGGAGACATGCTTGATGAAAGCATGTCCTCTGATGCTGTAGGCTCGCTTTCTCGCAACGGGTCAGACGAAGAGCTTGATAGAGACGATCCATTCTGGGAGTTTATCGGTGAAACAAAAAAAACCTCAAAAACAGGAAGAAGATGAGGAAATAAGTGATGAACAGGAAGAGCAGAAGAATGAAGATGACGAATCTGCTTATGATGGTGATAATAACGAGGATTAGGATTTCCTGATCTTCTGATATTCAACCTTATTTTGTCTTCTTTTAAAAACTTTTAATTCTCTTTTTTTGTAAGGTCTCTTTCTCACTATATTAACTTATAAGCTCTTTTAATTACATATCAAACTGCGACTGCTGTTCTTAAACACTGCGACCATAGTCGCAGTGCTACTACGCATGCAATAAGTAAAAATAATTCATACTTTATAAGCAAAACATATAAAAACATACGTAAACTGCGACTATAGAATCAGTACTTATTCACCGTTATTACATTTAACTTAGCAAAAAAAAATTCATCAAGAAAAATGTAATCGAGGGTACTGCGACCATAGTCACAGTCCATGATCGCATACTATATGTAAAAACCAATTTAATAGTTCATAGGAGGATCAAACAACAGTCAGAAATAAAGAACAAAAAATATAAAATAATACGTAAACTGCGATTATACTATCGCTCTCGTTAAGTACTGCGACCATAGTCGCGGTAGTGCGACCATAGTCGCAGTCCATGATCGCATACTATATGTAAAACCAATTTAATAGTTCATAGGAGGATCAGACAACAGTCAGAAATGAAAAACAAAAAATATAGAATAATACGTAAACTGCGATTATACTATCGCTCTCGTTAAGTACTACGACCATAGTCGGGTCCTTGATCGCATTATACATTACATGCGAAAAAAAGTAAACTGCGACTATATTAAAAATCATTAAATATCAAATCAGATAAAAAAAATTAAAGAAGCATTCAAATTAGTTTCGTGATTTAATAAAAAAATGTTGGCAGTTATAAAAGATAATTGTCACAAAAATTGAATAACGTCATAAAATATAAAAATATAATAAACTATACATATCCACTGTCTTTTACCGACAGAGTAGCTTTTCATAAGGGGTATCTAGTAATTTAACTTCTTCCTATAAGCGGGCCGCAAGTTAGTGGCGTGACAAATCTTGAGCCACGTCACCGCAGGCTGACAGAGTTCTCTCAGCTGCAGGCTGATATACATTTTTCTCATATATATATATATATATATATATATATATATATATATATATATATATATATATATATATCCAACTTTCTCATGATCTATTTCAATTGACCAAATAAGCAGCAGGTAAGATTATATTTGATCATGGAGAGATTTATAAGTTCGAAAGAGGTAAAAATGAAACAGAAAGATTACTATAAAACGAAAAAATTAAATATAAAAGGAAAAAAGATTGAGAAAAATGCTACACAAAAAAAATTAAATTAATATCCTCAAAAATACAAACATCAAACTCCCATTAAATTAAAAGTAACTTCCCCATCATGAATCAAAAAAAATTAGCATCCACAAAACATAACATCCCATCATGAAATCAAACAAAAATTTTTTACCACAAAATCACAAATTAACTTAAACTCACAAATTAACTAAAAATCCTCTTCCTAGGTCCCGATCGATTTGTATCAATTTCTGTCTTTTTTATATATTTTTATCCAACTTTCTCCTTTTATGTCCACTTTAGTCAATTTTCTACTTTTATAAATTTATGTCTAGTTGCATCAATTATGTCTTTTTCTAAATAATTCTGTCCAACTTTTTCCTTTTGTGTCCACTTCAGTCAATTTTTCTCTACTTTTATCAATTTCTATACAGCTTTATCATGATCTATCTCATCTTGACCAAATAAACAGCAGACAAAATAAATTTGATCATGGAGAGATTTATAGGTTCGAGAGAGGCAAAAACGAAACCAGGAGATTATTATAAAACATAAAATTAAATATGAAAGGAAAAATGGGCGAAAAATGCTACACCAAAAAATTAAATTAATATCCCAAAAAAAATACAAACACCGGTCTCTCAATAAATTAAAATTAGCATCCACAACATGAAATCAAAAAAATTAGCATCCCCACAAAAATTAAAATCCCAATCAAAAAGATCAAAAATCCCCACCACTGATCACGACCACCTCAATCGCCACTATCTCCGCTGATCGTCAACCACCGCCACCCCAATCGGCGGCCACCGCAACTCATTGGCCTCACCATCCCCGATCACCGACCCTCCCCCCCAAAAATCGTCAACCACCACCATTGATCACCAACGCCACCCCAATCGCTGACCACCACTATCTACCACCACCACCGACTGTTGTCGGCGCAGTCGCCACCGCAGTTGGTGATCATTGATAGCTGACTACCACTACCGCCATCCCTAATCGTTGTTCACCACTACTGACCCTCGATCGTCGACCACCAATACCACTATCCAAAAAGCCAACTATCACTACTGATCACCACCGCCAACTGCCACCAATGACAACTGACCGTCAATTACCGACTACCATCACTGCCACCCCAATCACCAACCAGTCTTCGACCTACTACCGACCGCCCGTTGATGTCGACATCGCCGAGTACCATCACCGCCACCCCCATCGCCAGCTACCACTGTCACTTTCACTTCACCTACTATCCCTAACTTCTCACTACCATGATAGTTTGGGAAAAAAATATATTCACTAATGTTATATTTCAAAAAATATTTTTAATATATCAAACATAAAAATAATTTGCTTACTGAAATCTCTTAATTATACCAAACATAAAAAATACAATATTCCTAAGAATTTAATGTCTAAGAATTCAATTCTTGAAAAGTAAGAAAATTACATTCCGCGTATCAAACACAACCTTAATTTTTTATCTGATAACTATTCTGGTCTTAAAATAATTAAATATTTAATTCAGAAATTTGTTTATTTTCCAATCCATTTGGTACAAAATAATAGGAAAGTCACACGTTTCAATGCATTATATAAAAAGCCTTGGCTGTACTTGAGCTCAACGTTAGTTAGAGATGACAAGTCAGATTTTAACATGCTGTTATAATTGGCATCCCATTACACACGGCCACCCAATTTGTCTGCAAGAGAATATCAGCAACCCAGTTAGCAGAAAAGAGACGAAAAATGCCAGAAAATAAGATCATAAACAGTACAAGATGACCACTAGAAATATTTGGCATTCAGCTCCCGCAGAACTCCAGCAAAGGAAGGTCGGTGTTGCTGGCAGATGCAAGATGGATGCCGAGAACCTCGACGACTGTGAAGATCTCGCATGTACCACGTGAATGTACCGACTGGGTGACTAAGTGGGTGCGACAGACCAGGCAAAATGTGGAGATTACTGAAGACTTTCCTCACGAGTTAGTTGACTTATAGCAGCAGCTGATGCGAGAGGAGTGAGCTTTGATAGATTGTAAGGGCCTTTTATTGCCTTTGGCCACCCCCCGCTTAAAAAAAAAAACAAAAAACAAAAAACAAAAAACTAAAAACTATAGAATTACAAATTTTTGGGGAAAAGACAATGCAAAGAGAGAACTACATAGCAAAGCCTTTGAAAACCGATCCCAAAATGCCACCACACAAATTAAACAAATTTACACAACCGCAAAATTTAGTTCATTCTGAGAAAGGCACGGATAAATATCTTTCCTATTTTAAATACCAAGAATTAATAATGGAGAAAGCTCCATCGTGACATACATTAAAATTGTTTGCTTTCATGTCCTGGCTTCTCGAGTAATATACAAGAAAAAACTATACTTCCCGGTCACTATGATGCGCATAGTAGAATTGATGCGAACTGATGACGTCTGCTCTTTGCCTATGGTTCTAAAAATTCATTCTTCTTCGTCATCCTCTTCTTCAGAAGCTTCCCTTAGCCACTACACCCAAATTACCATACAACAATAATGTTGTGTATTAGAACTTTGTAACATTAATGCAAAGAACAATGATTTTTTTAGTGGAGCCTTATCATTAACCACAGTGAAAAATGTGAGAATTGAGGAAATAAATGAAGATAATGAAAATTGGGGTGTGGCATTATATACACAAATACTTCGGTTGACGACAATCAAAATTCATGCATCAAATCATAGCTCTATTTGTCACCAGTGCTGAAATCCCTCACGTGCAAAGGAGAGAGGCACCAGAGAATAATCGCTAAACGCAAGAACAAATAAAAAAGAAAAAAAGAAAAATTAGAACACACAATTTAAGAGGTTCCGCAATTTGTCTACATCCTTGGAGCAAAAGGGGAGAGAGATCTTATTCAATCAGCAGTTACATAATACAATAACATGGGCAATTCTCCCTTTTATATAGGCAGAGAATCCATGAGTTTAAGAAAATCAAAAGATCCAAATTCGGATCAGAAATGAATTTGGAATCAACTTAGGAAACTATCAACCAAGTCTTACGGTTGACCGTCGGTCGACCAGATCCTTCAACGGTCGACCGGGTTGGCCGACCGTTTTTTTTCAGTAACTCCCGATAGTCTCAGTCGGTCGACCGCCAGGTCGACCGATGCTTCTGCTTCCGCTGCCTTCTTATGTGTGATTGACCGAATGATCGGCCTCAACTTCATGTGCACGTTTCACGGTCAACTGGTCCTCTGTCTTCAGCTAGGAACATAACTTCTTCGCCTTTGAACTCCTATCTCTGTACTCGCATCTCCAATAAGTTAAAAAGTTCTACCATCAAGATTTTATACTCTCCCCACAATTCTCCACCTTGATAAAGATTTCTCAAATCTAAGATAAGCACACCACAGTACCATGTCGATCGGACTTCCATCAGGGCTGGACTAATATGGTTGCCTACGTACCATACATAGGGGATCAAGTCATCAGTAGTTCATCCAAACGAGCTCCATCGAGCTTAAGCGACTGGAAGGATCGGGAGCAACTCCTTGCAATGTGCAAATTTTACTCCTGAAACAACCTTGGTAAGCATATTGGCGGGATTCTCCTTCGTGTGAATTTTCTGTAACTCAGATGTCATCTTCATCAAGAATCTCCCGAACAAAGTGGAATCTGATGTCAATATGCTTCGTCCTTACATGATACACCTAGTTCTTTACCAAATAGATAGTACTCATGCTATCACAGTTGATCTTCAATAAACCTGATCAATTCTCAAGTCGTCAAGCAACCCTTGAAGCCAAATTGCCACCTTCATAGGCTCCATAGCATATATCGGCCTCCGTAGTAGCCAATGCGACAATAGACTGTAGAATAGAGCGCGCTGACCGATGCTTGAGACAATGTAAACACATATTCCATTGTAAACCGGCGTTTGTCAACGTCTCCAGCATAGTCAGAGAATCAACATATCCGACACACTCCTGCTTACTTGTAGATCCTTTTTAAATACCAAACCAGTACTTATGGTACCTTTGATGTGCCAGAGTATCCACTTTACTGCCTCCCAATGATCCCTGTCGGGCTCGTGCCTATATCTATTAACCATTGAGATAACCTGTGACAAATCTGACCATATACACACCATTGCATACATTAAACTACCAATTGCGCTAACATAAGGCACGTGAGTCATGTGCTCACATTCTTCAACAGAAGTAGGAGACGTAGTAGCTTTTAACTTGAAATGAAGAGCCAATGGTATACTTACAGACTTCGTATCACAGTTAATGAATTTCTGCAGTACCTTCTTCAAATACTCCTTTTTTGTCAGGCTAACCTTGCCACTTTTCCGATCTCTTTCAATCTCCATGCCTAGCACCTTCTTTGCTTCACCCAGATCCTTCATCTCAATTCGGAAGTAAGTCCTTCAATTTGTCAATTGCGGACTGCTCTTAGAAGCAATGAGCAGATCGTCTACATACAACAGTAGATAGATGTACTCTCCACCCGGTAGCTTATTGTAATACACACATGAGTCATAATCGCTTCGTGTGTACCTGTTCCCTCTTACGAAGTTGTGAAAACGCTTGTACCACTGCCTTGGTGATTGCTTTAATCCATAAAGTGATTTCTTCAGCTTGCATGCCATATGTTCCTTTCCTTCAGTCTTGAACCTCGTTGGCTGAGACATGTAGATCTCTTCAAGATCGCCACGGAGAAAAATGGTCTTCACGTCTAGTTGATCAAGCTCAACTCGTACTATGCCACCAATGCAAGCAAAATCCAAATAGACGAGTGCTTTACAACCGGTGAGAATACCTCATTGTAATCAATGCCTTCTCGCTGAGCGTAGCCTTTAGCTACCAATATGGCTTTGTAGCGTCATCGTGAGATCCATGTTTATTTGCAAACACCCACTTACAACCGACCGCCTTCTTTCCCTTGGGCAATTCTGACAGTTCTCGGTGTCGTTCTTGTGTAGAGAACTTATCTCTTCTATCATGGCACCCTTTCACATCTTTTGGACTCTAAACTGATTTCAGCTTCCCTATATGTAGACGACATCACCTCCTCAACGACTGGGAGAGCGTAAGCCACAATTATATCTGTAGTGAGCCAACTGGGTTTACGTGGATTTTTCTGAGTTCTTCCAACTGCAATGAATTCTTGGACATCACTCATAACCTGTCCTTAATCCTGCCTGTCCTTGATCCATATCATTAGCACCCTGCTCAGCTACATGACCACTATGATGTGTCACAATGGGTATGGTCTCAAATGATACAGATCTTTCTAGAGACGGTAAAGTAGCATCACTCTCCACCTGCTGCGATATCCCTCGGTCGTTTCACTCTCCACCTGCTGAGAGTTTGTAGGCTTCATCATTGAAGCCCCGTCAAATGGGACAGCTCTACTCAAGACAAACTTCTTGTCTTTCGGATCCAAAATTTTGTAGCATTTTACTTTCTTGAATCTTACGAACACACCCTTTCTCGCTCTCGGGCCCAACTTCTCTTCCTTGATATGATAGTAAGCTAGACACTCAAATACCCATAGCAAATCATAATCATGAGCAACTCTTCCTGATCATGCTTCTAAAGGAGTTTTACCTCCTATCGCAGACGAAAGCATCCTATTAACAAGATAGCAAGCATACGCCAATGCATCAGCCAAAAAATATTTTGGTAAATTGGCATTGGATAACATGCATCGAACCTTCTCTAGCAAGGTCTTGTTCATCTTTTCAGCCATCTCGTTTTGTTGCGGTGTTTCCTCTTACTGTGAAGTGCCTTTCTATGCCTTCATCACGACATAGCTATGGGAAAGAATCACTTGTATACTCTCTTTCATTGTCTGAACGGAGTACCTTGATCTTCCTCCCGTACTCTTCTTCATGTTCTTCTTCCACTCCACAAACAACTCTAGGACTTTCTCTTTGTGCTTCATGATATATACTCAACATCGCCTGGAGTAAATATCAATAAAAAAACACAAAGTGGTGGTTACCTCCAATAGATGTCGTCTTGGTAGGTCCCCAAACATCTGTGTGAACATAATCCAGAATCCCCTTGGTGCAATAAGTCGTGGTACCAAATCTCACCTTGATCTTCTTTCCGATGACGCAATATTCACAAAATTTCAATTTGCATGTACTGACACCTTTAGTAAATCTTACTTTGCAAGAGCTTGCAAAGACTTTTCTCCTGCATGTCCGAGCTTCATATGCCAACGCTGGTTACAATCATCATCTGAATTTGTAGAAGTCATGACTTACCCTGTAATCTTGCTACCCTTCAAATAGTAAAGGTTATTGCGTCAGACGCCCTTCAAAACTACCATCGAGCATCTAGTCATCGTAAGAACACCCTCTCTAATAGATACATCAAGACCTAATGCTTCCAAGGCACCAATAGAAATAAAATTCCTTTTCAATTGAGGTACATACCTTACTTCTTTCAATTCCCGCACCATCCCATAAAACATCTTGATAAGGACTATATATATCCCTTTCATGTTTCATGGACGATCATCACCCATAAACAACAAAATATCCATTTAGCTTCTCAAAGTTAGAAAACAAATCTCTATTGGGACACATGATAGGTAGCTCCTGTATCTAGCATCCACTCAGACTCACCAGAGTACCCAATGGTAGTAGTGACAGAAAAAGAGAATATCATTGAGTCTGAGTCTGATCCACCTGCCTGTGAAGTACTATCTGATTGGGTACTGATCACCTGAGCGAGATTTGTCTATCTTTGACTTCTTATTCTTATCTTTGATTTTAGGACAATCAATTTTTCAGTGCCCTAACTATTTGCAGAAGGCGCACTGGTTCTTCAGATCTCTAAAACCTGGCCTGAATTTTGATCTCCCACGCTCGCCTTTCCGGATGGAAATTCTACCTCATGTTGTCAACGCCTCTGCTGATGTACTATTGGAAGAAGATTGCTTCTCCTTCCTTCTTACTTCGTAATTTACAAGAACAACAAACACATCATTATAGTTAAGTAATTGTTACCATTAATCAAGGTGAGGACAAAAGTCTCATACTCTTTATCAGGAAGAGAATTCAAAAGAATCAATGTCTTGTCCTCTTCTTCGATATTCACATCCATATTAACTAGATCTGCAAGAAGTTTGGTGTAGTCATTCATGTGATCAGGAATAGAGAGTCTCTTCTTCAATTGGAAGCAATAAAACCTCCTCTTTAGATGCAATCGAACTTGACACTCTTCGTCAGATATTTCTTCTCGAGAATCTCCCACATCTTTCTTGCGAACGTCTCATACAACACATGATACTTTATGTCCTGTGTCAGACTAGACCGTATGAGACCACACGTCGTTCGGTTCATCTTATCCAATCTTCCTCAGGAGTCTCCTCTGGTTTTTCTTCCAACCATAGAGTGTTCTCGAGGATTGATGTTGTCAGAGCATCTATCATCTCGTATCTCCACATCCCGAAATTGTTCTTACCATCAAACTTTACTACATCGATCTTCAATGAATGTGGGTTCACGAATTTCATCGTGGACTAACTGTCTCCGGCCATCTCCTCGATAGATTCCTCAAAGTAATGTGAAAAACTATTAGTGAAAACAAATCCAAATAGGCAAAAACAGATCTTTACCTCCGAACGGAACTGCAGTCAGTCTCCAAGTTGATTTGCTCCACCCGAATGAAAAACTCCCCGTCGAACCCGGAAAGCTCTAATAGCACTTGCTGAAATCCCTCGTGTGCAGAGGAGAGAGGCACCAGTGAATAGTCGCCAAACGCAAGAACAAATAAACAAAAAAAGAAAGCTAGGACACACGATTTAACGAGGTTTGACAATTTGCCTACGTCCTCGGGGCAAAAGGAGGGAGAGATCTTATTCAATCCGCAGTTACAAAATACAATAACGGGGGATAGGCAGAGAATCCATGAGTTTAAGAAAACCAAAAGACCCAAATTCAGATCAGAAACAAATTTGGAATCAACTTAGGATACTGTCTGCCGCGTCTTCGACCAGTCGACCGTTGAAGGTCGACCGGGTCGGCCGACCGATTTTTCCAGTAACTCCTGACAGTCTCAGTCGGTCGACTGCCAGGTCAATCGATGCTTCTACTTCCACTGCCTTCTTCTGTGCTGGCCACCGAACGGTCGGCCGCAACTTCATATGTACGTTTCGTGCATCACCGGCCGACCAATGAGTTAACAAAACTCTAACATCAAGAATTTATACTCTTTCCCCTCAACTATTTTCTTGGATTTCCATTAAATGTCATATAGTTTCATTTATTTTTACTTGTGCATCTACAATAAATTCTAAATAAAGACAATCTTTATTAAAGTTTGGATGAATTAAAAAGTACATTTCAAATCTAATTTCACCATAAAGATTTATTTCATTGCCAATATTACTATTTAAGCAAGTTCAACTCTACAAAGTTCTTTCCTTTTTCTTCATCTTTATCTTTTTCCACTTTTTTTGGGAGAATAAAAGTAAGATTTCTAAAGTGAAAAGGTACAATCTTATTAACTCCAAAAGTTCATAAATTAGATATAATTTGCCAGCTTTGACATGCTGCATCAGTATGCCACATACACACATTCAGATCCGGCATACAATGCTATTTCCATTCATAAATAATAAATTAAAAAAACCAGATTTTAGATACATACCATGATAAATTGTTCTGCCTGCTTCACAAAGATCCTGTCAGATTCATCTGCCCCTTCCTTTTCACTTGCCCAGGTAAGTATTGCCTCTTCCGATATTATATCATTCTCATAAAGATGGTTCAGTAACTACAAAAACAGATGTCATTTATACATAATATGAATGAAGAACACCATGTCCTCTAACAGAAGTATGAAAATATTACAAAAAAATGTCAAAATCGGAATCCTTTGAAGGATGTTAAAAGCATGAGTAGCATGGTTGTACTTGGTCCACCAAGAATAGCAGCCAGACCGAATTAATTTATAAGAAGACAAAGAATCAATGTTTTGAAAAACAATTTGTATCCCATTCTTTTACCCATTTTGAGTGCTTTTATCTTTTCGCCAGCTTGGTACGAGGAAGGATGTGGGTCTGCTTTCCCATAGAGACAACAACAGTCGATCCTGACCGAAATTTATACTTTGCTGATGCATAAATCAAAGACTTTATTGGGCAACAGAATGAAAAGAAGCATCGTTTAGACAACCATGAATGTGTCCCTTCCTATATGCTTCATAAAACTCTCAATTAAAAGATACTGAAATGTCTACACATGAGAATGCAAGGAAAATGTGGCTTTAGTATCTATTGTAATTATCTAAACCTGTGTCTTCTATTACAAGCCATAAATTGGACATGCTAGAGCTAACTAGCTCTTCTAGATGTATAACGTTCCAATTCATATATATAACCTGGAAATTCAAAACCACCCATAATGGGTTTGTTGGGCATTATCAGACATGAGTGGCAAGAGTCAGCCATAATTGCTCCAATTTTTATTTCTTTATACATCTTCTTAACAGCCATTATAATCAAATAGCTGAGACTTTTCACTTTTTTTCTTTGAATCTCCCCCAGAATTACAGAATGCATACCAATGAACTCCAATATGAGCAACATCTCTCATAACTCAATAGTTGCACTCAGCTCAATGGTTCTATAAATGCACACTCTGATTTCAGGTTATTTCAATGCCGATACATAGTTAACTCTGGTGCAGCAAATTATATGAACTCCATTGAAAACATCACCAAATGTTTTTGGTATCAAACAGTTACTTACAGTTGTAAATAAAGGAGAAAAGTCCCTTGCAGTCTCCAAGCACATCTCCTCAAACTTCATTATCACCTCAATCTACATAAGCATTAAATTGAGGTAATAAGAGGAAAAAGCCAATAAGATCAAGTTGAATAATGTCAAAAAAGAACATACCAATAAATAAAAAAACTTGCCAAAATCATTTCTCTTTACTGAGAACATAGTAAAAAGGCAGGAGCATTAAAACAAGTAGAAGATATAATACAAGGCGGAGTTTATACATATGAGTTGGGATACTGATGTAGAACATCTATTCACATAGCATCATGGTTCACAGTCGCGGTCTCGGCCGCCGACTCGGCTGGCACTGAGACGGATCGGTCTCGGCGACTCGGATCGGTATCGGGTGATACGCACAAAACGCTACATAGAAGCTCAATTTTTTTTAAAATCACGACAAATCTTAAAAAATGTAGACATCCACGTTCATGTATCGCATGTTCAAAATATATCACCTAGCATACTAAACATAAAGCGAAAACATAAATACACGCGTCGTCGGTATAAGCATATCAAAATACATGCACGATATAGTAAATTGCACAAACTACATTCATAAATACCTGCTAATGTAGTTATTTCCACATTGAATTGCGATAAGACACAAAATCATCATCATAATACCGAGTCGACCGACTCAACTCTGATTCTCGGCCGAGTCGGTCTCCTCTGAGTTGAGTCGACAAACTCGTGACTCGGACTCGTCTCGGAGCGGGCCGAGACGGATACGACTCGGCCGACTCGTCTCCGACTCGGCCGAGTCTTTGAACTATGCATAGCATTCAAGGGAACCTTGATGAGTGATCAAGTTATCGATGGCTAGGAAACCATTTAACATCCAATTTTTGAGTTGGAAGAGAGTGGAAAGATATGTACACTAGATAATATTTACAAACTTCTGTGAGCCATCCATCACATACTTCAAATGTCATTTTACAAGTAAAACAATAACATTACATTTTAGCATCATCCAAATCTATGGGATTCATTAATTACTGATTTAGCATGTATAGGACGATGTGAAGCATCAAAGGAGGATGGGTAAAGTGGGAAAAAAATGCTTCTAGAGTCTTATTTGATCATAGGATACCTATGAAATTGGAGAAAAAATTCTATAGAATGGCTATAAGACCTATTATTCTTTATGCTTCAAAATGTTGGGCAACTAAAAAACATGTCCAAAAGATGAGTGCAACAAAAATGAAAATGTTGAGATGGAGTGGCAATACACAAAGAGATAGGATTCTGTATGAAATTAAAGGTTGATCGTCGAGGATAAAATGAGAGAGAATCAACAGAGATGGCCAGATCATAATGTGTAACACAAGCCAATAAGTGCAGTAATTAGGATATGTTATAGGATCATAGTTAAAGGGACAAAGAGCATGAGACTTGAACGAATTTCGATAGAAGCAATTAAGAAGGATATGTGATGGGAATCACTTTTAGCTGTTTTCTATTGTAGTTTTTTTAGTTGCTTTTATTGTAGGCTTTTATTGTTTAGTCACACATCACTTGTGATGGGAAATTTTTCTTTGTAGTAGACTATTTAAAGAGGCTCAACTCAATGAATAAGGTTAACAATGATGAATTAAATTTTTCAGTTAAAATTTCAAAGTTCTTGAGTTCTTGAGATTGGCGTGTGAGGCTCGTGGTGCAACTACTACTGAATTGCGATAACATGTTAGTTGAATTATTATTTGCTTCTATCTAGTGGTTGCGTCATTGTTTGTCACTTTTCATCATTTTAGAAGTGCATTTTCTTGACATTTAGAACATGAACTTTTTAGGATTATTTTTTATTTTCATATAGGACATGCATTTCGCTTACTTGAGTCTAGAAAGTTGCATTGCATCCGCTTGATTGTTTGACTTGCATTTGTGTCTACATTGGTGCATGTTTCCACATGAGTTATCAGTATAGGATTTGTGCTAGAGGCGACCATGAGGATAATTGTTGTTGTGATCAACGCCGATACAATAAGAGAGAAACACCTAGTAGAAAATTCGGCAGCAAAAGCGGAAGCGTAAAAGATCTACCACTAATAAGCAATCGAGACAAATCACCACACAACTAAAGAACACCAGATTTAACGTGGCTCGGCAAGAGTGCCTACGTCCACGGAGAGAAGGGGAAAATTTTTATTGAAAACAGAGAAGAAAATATAAGAATTACAAGAATATCTCTCTCACAACTCTCAACGATGGAAATCTCTTGAATTCTTTACTTTCCTTGACTTGCCTTCAAAGGCTACCCCCAAGGGGCTTATATATGCACCTAGGATGGTCCTAATCCAACTCAAACTTCAACAATACAATCAACACCGCCTCAGAGAAAGAAAGAAAGAAACATGAATCTAACTCAAATTGAAAACAGAACCAGAAAAGAAAACTGTCACACTCAATATTAAGTCGACTAATAATGTGCACTAGTCGACTATAAGGGATTATCAGTCGACTACTCTGACAAAAATCCGAGAACCCAACTCTATGTTGCAAGCACTAATCGACTATACCTAAGTATAAGATGACTAGGCTAAAATATAAGTCGAATAATAAGACTTAAAAGTCGACTTATAACATGCACAAGTCTTGTACATGTCCGTGCTTGATCTCTGAAGTTTGTAACACTTCCACCTGAGCCTAAATTCTTCTCTAATGAATATGAGGCACTCAAAATACTAACAATCTCCACCTTGACTTATGTTCATTGAGTCCCTACGTAGAAATTGACCTCCACTTCATTTACTGTGCTTTCTCCCCCCTTTTGTGACTTCACATGACTCCCTCCCAAGAGCTCGTTCTCCACCTTACCTTTGGAGAACCTTGATGAAGTTTAGAGATGTTCTGAACTTCTCCACTGGGATGGTATTCGTCATCATGTCCGTTGGATTCTTCTTTTACACTGATCTTCACCAAGACGATCACCTTGTCATCTACGACCCACTGACATATCTTATGATATCTCAGATCAATGTGTTTCGTCCGCTTGTGATACATGTAATCCTTTGTAAGATGAATAACACTCTGATTGTCACAATAAACCCAACTTGAATCCTGCATTATACCAAAAGTCTTGACCAATCCTCTCAACCACAAAACTTCTTTTGATGCCTCAACCCAGCCATGTACTCTGCCTCTGTTGTTGAAAGAGTAATAGTATCTTGCAACTCTGCCTTCCAACTAATGACGCACACAGCTACCATAAACACATAGCATGTCATAGTTCTTCGCTGATCAAGATCTTCTCCATAATCTGCATCATTATGCCTTGTAATACCCTACGCTTCCCTATTTTCAATCTCTCAAACACCAAGCATAGTCTTGCAGTGCCTCATAGATATCATAGCACGCACCTCACAGCTTCTCGATGTTTCTTTCCTGGATTTGACATGAATCAACTTACTGTACTAATTGCATAAGTTAAGTCAGGCCTAGTGCAGATCATAGCATACATGAGTGATCCCACCGCACTAGCATATGGTACTCGAGATATCTCCTTATCCTCTTTCGGTGATTGTGGACACTGCTTAGAGGATAATCTGAAGTCACATGCCAAAGGAGTGGTGGCTGATCTTTCTTCTGGCATATTGAATCATTCCAATACCTTGAGAACATAGTTCATAGTTCCCATGCGACAGCCAAAGTCTGCCTGAGTGTCTGTCTCGAGTGATCTCCATACCTAAAATCTTCTTGGCTTCTCCCAAATTATTCATGTCGATTTCTTTTTTAGCTGAGCTTTAAGCTTCTGAATATGTGTCTTATTTCTTACAGCAATCAACATATCTACATGTAACAGCAAATATGTTAGATCATCATTCTGCTTGAAATAGACAACTGTCATACTCACATCAGTTGTATCTGACTTTGATCATGAAAAATTGAATCGTTTGTACCACTGCCTAGAAGACTGCTTAAGTCCATAGAGACTTATTTAGAAGACACACCTTGGTTTCTTGTCTTTCCTGAATGTAACATTCAGGTTGCTTCATGTATATCCTCTCCTCCAGCTCACCGTGCAGAAACACTATTTTGACATCTATCTGCTCCAACTCTAAATCAAACTGAGTTACCATCGCAATTAACATCCAAAGAGACGTATGCTTGACTACAGAAGAGAAGATCTCATTCTAGTCAATACCCTCATTCTGAGCATATCCCTTAGCAACTAACTTTGCCTTGTACTGCTCATTGTCTTTCTTGCGAAAGACCAATCCGCAACATATTTCCTTTGAGTCCTTTGGAAGATTTACCAATTTTCATGTTTGATTTCAATCCAAAGACACAATCTCCTCCTCCATGGCTGTAATCCATTTGTCGTGGTCATTTGCCTCGATCGCCTCCCTGTAACTACTAGGATCATTGTTTTTATTACTAATACGAATGAGACATGATCATCTTCCCAGTCATATCTTTTGGTGGCACCGTAATTCTAACTGACCGCCTTAACGGTCTAGATTACTCTTGAGTAGCCTCATGTTCATTTCCATCTGAAGGAGTCCTTTTTTGACCCGTCAGGCCTTTTACAGCTTTCTGAGAACTTAATATCTGAAGCTCCACCTTGTGCTTTATCCTCCGTCTTTGACTTTTCTTGCAACATTGATTCTTTGTCAAAGACCACATCTCTGCTGGTAAAGATGCTCCTTGTCTCAGGATCTCAAAATCTGAAACCCTTGACTCCTTTGGTGAAGCCGATGAAGATACACTTCTTAGATTTGGACTCCAGTTTGTTCCTTTTCTGACCATCAACCAAACTATACGCAGGGCAACCGAAAATCTGTAAAGTTGAATAATCTATAGACTCTCCTCGTCATATCTCCTCTTGGATCTGAAGATCAACGGTTGTTGATGGCGACCTATTTACCAGATAACTCACATGATTCACCGCCTCAGACCAAAATCAGTCTGACATGTCAGCCTGTAACCTGATACTGCGGCACACTTTGTAAGTGTTTAATTCATACACTCTGCTACTCTAATCTGTTCTGGTCACCCTGAAATACATAGTTGGTCTCGATGCCCTTGCCTGCTAAGTAAGCTTTAAATTCCGTGGAGGTATACTCGCCTCTATTGTTGGACCTCAAAACTTTCACCTTTCGCCTCTCTGATTCTCCACCATAGTTTTTCACTACTTAAATTTCTGAAATACTTCTGAATTCTTCTTCAAGAAGTATACCCAAACTCTCTTGGAGAAGTCATCTACGAACATAACATAGTACCTAGCACCCCCATGGATGTTGCTGGCGAAGATCCCCACACATCCGTGTGTCTGGTGCTGTGATGTAGAGAAAGCTCTTCTACGTTGTCTACCCATAATGTAAAATTTACAAAGATCGAGTTTGTAATATTTAATACCTGGTAGAGCACCTTTTTGGTGTAAGACTTGAAGACCTCGCTCGTTCATGTGTCCAAGATGCATGTGCCAAATCCTTGTAGTATCTCTTTCTCCGTTGTAGCTGAAGCATCAACAACAATAATGCTTCCTTCCATCTTGTACAAGTTTGTTGTCCTTTCTCCTTTGAGAATCGTCATGGAGCTCTTGGTAACTTTGATACCTCCATCTGTACTAGAAAACTTCACCCTTGAGCTTCCAAAGCTACAACGAGAGAAGATTATTCCTTAAATCTGGAACGTGACGCACGTTCGTGAAGGCTCGAGTCTGTCCATCAAACATCCTCATACGAATGTTGCCTATGTCAACTGTCTTGCACACGACATTGTTACCCATCAGGACAGAGCCTCTATCATAAGACTTATAAGTACTGACCACTCCATTTTTGGACACATGTGATGTGTGCACCCCGAGTCAAGAAATTAAACATCTGAATACTTACATTTTCCTGACTGAGCTATCAAGACATCACATAAATTCTCATTTGCTTGTTCGATAACCCCAACTTGATCTGACTTTCTACTGGTACTAACCCCATCAGAATTCTTACTGCATTTCTTTTTCAGCATCTCCTTGTATTTCATACAATTCTTATTGATGTGCCCTGATTTCTTGCAAAAATAAGCAAAACTGCTAGAAGCCTATGGATCCCTTTTGGGTCCCCTACTCTTTGATCTCCCCCTATGGCCGTCGACAACCAGTCCTGAGGCCTCCTCTATAAAATCTGTCTTCATCAACTCATTTTGGAGCATCTGTCTGATATCTTCTAACTCTAAGGCCTCCTTATCATACATGATAGTGGTCGCCAAGTGGTCATAACTTGATAGAAGAGAAGAAGGTAACAAAATAGCTTTATTTTCTTCTCCTAGCTTAACCTCTAGAGCGCTTAAAATCCTATTAAAAGCATTAAGATGTTGTAGAATAGGTGTTTTGTCCTTCATCTGAAGGCTTTATAACTGCTTCTTCATGAAGAGCTGTTGCCCAAAGGCCCATCACTCTAGTTTTGATGATGATCAACTCATGTAGTTATAGTAGTAATGATCTTGTGTTTAATTAGTCTCAGATTTATGATCAAGATCTTAGTTGGTGTTTAGCTTCAATAAAGGATTTAAAGTCAAATTTTGGAGCTAGCACGGTTTGATTCAAGAGCCTATGCATCAAGACCACATCAAGTACTCAAGAGGAGTCTAACTCTTTGGATCAAGTTTAGACCAAGTCAAGAAGATGTGAAGACTTCAAGTGAAGACCTTCAAAATCAAGACTTGAGTCTAGATTTGTTTTGTTAAGATTTTGTTTTTAGATAAAATGTAAATGATAGAATAGTTGGTGGATTGCTCAAGTATACCATATACACACACTCTTGATTTAGATGAGTTTTCATAAAAGAATTTTCATTTTGGAAAAGACTTCTTTTTGACAAAATACTGATTTGGTTTTTGGAGTTTATTATAACCGTTTTAGCGCTTATTGTCAAAAACATAGATATTTCATCTTTTATGTGTAGTGGATCATATCCATACACTCTATGCTTTAAAAGTGTTTAAAATATCTTGTTTTTGTATTTGGAGAAGTTTTGGAAAAAAACAAATTTGGAAAAATACGGTTTGTTTTTAGCCAAAATTTCTAAGTTACAAAAATAGTTCAAAATGTTTGTAACATGTCTTGATTTTACTCAAACATGTTTGTTTATCAAAGTATAATATTGAACTTATTTTTGTAGATTTTTCGTGAATTTATGAGATTTTATTTAAGATAAAAAGCCAAGTTTTAAATCCCTAAAAAGACCTGTCCTGGCTTCTGCCGGTCGACCGGACCGGTCGACCGAGCTAGGAGTCGGTCGACCAACGTGCACAGATGTGCACGCCCGTCTGGCAGGAGGGCCAGTCGACCGACCCGGTCGACCGCCAGAGAGCTTCTGCTCTCTGGAAAGCCCCGGTCGACCGTGACGGTCGACCGGCAGAGAGTTCTGCTCTCTGTTCCAGGCCGCGGTCAACCGGGCCGGTCAACCGAGGCTCCAACGGCCAGATTTCTGACCGTTGGCGGTCGACCGGGCCGGTCGACGACAGCCGTCAGGGCTGCTAATTTGGCCCCAACAGCCGTCAGTGGAGGTTCCCTGTGTGGGAAGTCCTGTGTGGACGAGTTAGTGAAAATCCTTCTGTGTGAAGGCGGGGACGTAGAGCTGTGTGCTCGAACATCGAAACATATCTTGGTGTTTGCGATTGATCCACTCTCTCTAACTCTCTCTTACACTGTGCATTGATTCATATTGCCATATCATATACATGCTTGTGTTGTTTGTGTGTGCCCATACTTGTGTTTAACAAGAGATTTACATAGCACCTCAACTCTTATTTAGAGGAATTCAGAGGAGTTAATCCAGAGCCCTTCACCGGGAATTCGGCTACACTCGTTGGTTATACTAAGTGTGTTGCATTAAGTTTTTAATTCTGCATTATTGATCATTAGATTAGCCATACACCTATTCACCCACCTCTAGGTGTGTATTTTCAATTGGTATCAGAGCCTACGCTCCTGATATTAGGTTTACCACTAGGAGAGTGATCTTGGTTGCTAATCTAGATTTGCATTTGCACACTTATATTGTTTACACACACTCATGGGCTTCATGACCCCACCTATGTTTGATACTTCCAACATTGTTGTTTGGAAGGCTAGGATGTCCATGTACCTAAAAACCCTAGGCTTGCATGTTTTCCTTGCCGCTACCAAGAAATCCTATCTTGGTAATAGCAAGCATATAGAGGCCAATGCACAAGCCCTAATGACACTTAGAAGCACGCTTAACAAAGAATGTCTTTCTATGATTTCTAACTGTGATTCCGCCTTTGCAGTGTGGAAGACATTGACCTTCTCTAAGCTTCAAACGCCAACCATTCCGGAGGATGAATCTAGCGGAGAATCCGAGCAACACTGCTACATAGTCCAAGGGAATGACTCCCTTGAGGTATATTCGGAATTCCAACTAAATGATTGTGCTAGTTCTTCCTGCGATGATCATATTGATGCCGATGCTTTAAATGAAGAACTATCAATTGTTTGTGAAAAATTGCTTGAAAAATATAATCTTTTGAAAAAGAAGAGTTTTGGACTAAAAGAAGAAAATAAGGATTTGTGTTCAAAACTTGATTTGGCTTTACAAGAGAAGGTTGAGATTTCAAATGAGTGTGACTCTTTGAAAACCCAACTTGAACTTGTTTTAAATGAAAACAAGATTTTGAAAAATAAAAATGATTGTGAAAATGTTTTGAAGAAAAATGAGACTTTAACTTCAAAACTTGTTTTTGTTTTAAAAGAAAATGACTCTTTGAAAAACAAAATTATTTCTATTTCAAAGGATTTGGACTTGATGTCAAATGAAAATGTTTCTTTGAAAAATGATTTAGATTCTCTTGTTTGCCATGCTAGTGTAGCTTCACATTCTAACTCACCTATTGCATGCACCTCTTCTTCCATGATTGAAAATGATTTTGTATGCTTAAGAAGAGTGTTGAATGTTTAGGCTCCACTTTGAGCCATTGTGCTTTGAACCACACACGTTTGGAATTTATGTTTCGAAAGAAATAAGTTCCTTCTATGCATGCACACAAACCACGACATACACATGCTCCTCACGTTCACACTCATCATACAATGTATGCTCATGTGTACACATGTACACATTGTGGACGTAAGGGTCACTATGATAGGATACATGATTCTAATTTAGCAAATAAATTTGTTTGGGTTAGGAAAGAAGCTAACCCCCATGGACCCAAAAGAGTATGGGTACCAAAGAACACTCCTTTTTATTTGATGTAGGTGTGGGCTCTCACATGACATGAGAGTAATGGTGCCTTGAGGTGAATGCGTTCCGAGCTTAAAGATGACAATTTGGATGCATCACTTTCAAGGGGAGTTTGGTGAGAGGACCACCATGGTTTGGAGATATGGAGATGTGCCCTATTGTTTGATAACGATCTCTAACTCCCATTTATGTTTACATGCTTTTCATATTATTGATTTTTAGCATGTCTTGTTTTAATGCTCATTATGTCATATGCCATGTTTATTAGTCCTATGACATACATGATTAGTATTTGAGATCACCCATGTTTATATGGACCCATATTTTGTGTTCTCACATTTGTTTAGCAAGTGTGTATATCATAGATCTATGCATGTGCATTTACATAATGATCATATAAGTTTTGTTTTGATGCTTCATGTTTTGATTACATGTTTAGATGTTAGTTTTCATTAAAACTTGGGTATATAGTTGTACAACTAGTGGGGGCAAATAAATTATTATATGTTTGTGCTTAAATACTCATTTGTACCCATTAGATGTACTAGTATAGCCTAGTTTTGATGATTCATACATTTTGACTTGTATTCCATATTTTTGACATGTTTTTCATGTTTTGTTAAACTTCATGTATATGTCTATTTTGTCTAAACTATTAGTTATGCATATACATCCTTGAGCCACTTGCCTTCATGCATATACTTTTGTGGACTCGTTTATGTTTGGATATGTATGTATACTTTAGTTTGTACAAGACATACATATGCCTTGAAGATTAAATTATTTTGATGAAAATTAGATTTTCTTGTTTTTCATATTTTAGGGAATTTCGCATTGAGTTTGATTGCTTATTTTCATGATAATGTGGTTCACATAACTCTTATACACTCACGTTGCTTAATGTTTTCTCATGATTTTGTTTTCATGAGTATGATATGTGCCTTATAGATTTTGAGTGTTGATGATCGTGTGACTTACATGTTTTTCATGAAATATATTTTTACTTTATTCCTTACTTGAAGGATTTCATACTAGTTTACAAATTTTTCATATAACTAGTTCGTATTCTTCATATGGTAGTGTTTTCAAACGTGTTATGTTATTTTCAAACTTATTTTTGAAAACCCCTACCCTTCTAAGGGCGGTTGGTTTGGGCGACTATGCCTTGTATGCTCATTATTGAAAATATATTTAAAACATGTGCATGAAATGGGTGGTAGGATGTATGAGTTATACACTTGATCTTATTTTGTTTTCAATTGGTATCATTGTATCTTTTCAATTGGTATCACAATTGACATTCATTTATCTTGTATACTCATATTTTTTATACATGTATGCTTACACTTCAAATAGTATCAATTTCGATTGGTATTTAATTTTCCATACATATATATATGTTTTATTTGTGCTTACTATATCTCTATATCTTTGAGCACAAATTTATGTTATGCTAAGCTTGATCCCTTAAATAATAATTATATTTCAATTGATTATTTTTCAATTGGTATCTTACATAAGGTTATGCATCATTTTGTTTGGCATTTCATAAAGGGGGAGAAAATTAGTTTTGTTTACATTTGGTATTTTACTCCCACACTTTATGTTGAAAAATGATTGAAAAATGATATTGATTTTTTAATTTGGTATCATACGCTCCTAATGAAAATCATTTTCAATTGGTATATGTTTCATTATTTTCAATTGGTATATGTTTCATTTTCAATATTGGTATCAAACATATGAAATTGATATTATTCTCTATTTGGTATCTCTATTGCAAAATGAGTTTAGTGTTTAACCAAAAAGATGGTTTATGTTTTTCAAATTGGTATCAAAAGTGTCAAATATTTTCAATGGTACTAATTTTTACAATTGGTATCAAGATTACCTATACGTTTATATCTTCAATTGATATCAAAATTTTTGTTGGTTTGTTCAAAATATTTTGTTTATTTTCAATTGGTATCATGATGTTTCTATGTATACCTTTGCACTAAATTGATATATATTTTTTCAATTGGTATAATAATGTTTTAATTTGATTTCACCCCTTGTTGATTTTTATTTCGAACAAAAAGGGGGAGAACATTATTTTATTGTTTACTTTAACCCCTTTGTTGATGATTGATAAAAAGGGAGAGAAGTATTTTAGTATATATGCATGTTTATTTAAGTTTTTATATTAAAAACATTTGTTTTATGTTTTGTTGATATTGGTATCAAGAGCATAGATATTAGTATCAAGAACATATTTTGTTGTTTTGTTTTGTTGGTATCAAGAGCGTTTATTGAAATTTTTATTGGTATCAAGAGCAATTATTTAAGAACGTGTTTATTTTAAGTTTATATTTTCAATTGGTATTTAAGAACATGTTTATTTTAAAATTTTACTTTTATAGCATTCATTGCATATCTTATTGTTTATTGCTATGCATGAGTTAAGGGGGAGCTTCTTTGAAGCTTAACTTTAATCCATGCATATATAACTCCATGAGTTTTGTCATCATCAAAAAGGGGAGATTGTTGGCCCAGAGGCCTTCAACTCTAGTTTTGATGATGATTAACTCATGTAGTTATAGTTTACTAATAATCTTGTGATATTTAGTTTCATATATTTAACCAAGATATTAGTAAGTGATTAGCTTCAACAAAGGTGTTTTGGAGCTTTCACATGGTGATTCAGAGCTCGAGCGTCAAGTTCACATCTAGCACTCGGTTGGAGTCAAGCTCGGGGAATCGCGTTTGGATCGAGTCAACTTGGAGACGGTGTTCTACAAGAAGACTTCGATTTGTTTAGTTAAAATTTTGTTTAAATCCATTGTAAAGATTAGATAATGTGATATGGTCAAGTTCACAACACACATGTTTCATGTTTTGGTTTTGATTTTCGGTTTAACCGATCTTGTTTTCATGAATAGATAGAATCAAAAAAAAGTTTACATGATTTAATGTATATTAGATTTGATCTATATACATATATGCTTCATCTATTTAGAAAAACTTATTTTGATAGTCTACTTCATGAGTTTGGAGTTTTGTATTTAGACAAAACTTATTTTTAGATTTAATGTCAAAAACATAGATATAATACCTTTCATGTATTTTGGATTCTATCCATATACTATATGCTTCAAAGTTGTTTAAATATCATATTTTTGTATTTACATGTGTTTTGGAAAAATCGGATTTCCATTTCAAAAATTCTATTTTTGAAAAATACAGAATTTGGTTTAAGGCAAATTTTCTAAGTCACAAAAATGATTCAAAGTGTTTGTAACATGTTTTGATTTTTACTCAAACATGTTTGTATTTCAAAGATATAACATGAACTGATTTTTGTGAATTTATGTGATTTTATGGGATTTAATTGATAATAAAAACCCAAGTTTTTAAGACCTGATCTAGCTGGACTGGCTGACTGCCGGTCGACCGTAGCAGTGGGCGGTCGACCGGGCCGGTCGACCGACGTGCACAAAACGTGCACGCAGCCAGGCTGATGGGCCGGTCGACCGCCAGAGCCTCTGCTCTCTAGAAATGGCCTCGGTCGACCGGCAGAGAGCTCTGCTCTCTGTATTAGCTCGGTCGACCGGGCGATCGACCGGTCAGAGAGCCGTTGCTCTCTGGATCCAGTCCCGGTCGACCGGGCGGTCGACCGGTAGGCGCAACGGTCAAAAATTTGACCGTTGGCCGGTCGACCGGAAGGGCAAACTGGCCGTTTTCAGCTGCCAACTGGCAGATTTCCAAATGGGTTATAAATACCCATTTGAGTTGGTTTTTCAACAAGTATCTTTAAGAGCAAAATTTCCATCTTCTCAAGTGTTTTAATACAAGTTTTCAAAAGAGTTTTTAAGCCAAAAGATTTCATCTTTTATTTGTTTTAAAGGGTTGGAAAAATCAAGAAAAGGAGAAGTCTTTGGGATTGTTTTTGATCTTCACTTTATATTCATTCTAGAAGTTTTCCCAAGAGTTTCTTTGTGTTTTTTATTTCAAACTCTTTATTTCTCACACTTGAGCTTATCATTCTATCCGATCTATAGGATCTTTGTTTTAGTGAGAAAATTAGTTTGTGGTTGTTAGACCACCAAGTTGTATACCTTCCATTGATTGTGATATCCCTCTAGTGAGAGGTGATTGAGTTGTTATCCCTCAAGTGTGAGGTGATTGTGGAAGTGGTGTTTGACTCCCTCTAGTGAGAGGTGGAGATTGTGTTGGAATCCCTCAAGTGTGAGTGATTGATTTGTTGTTGGCTAAGTGCCTATCCCTCTAAGTGTAGAGGTGATTTGTTTTGTGCCTTACCTTTAAGTGTAGAGGTTGTATTTGTTAGAGAGAGGAGTTGTGTACTCCTAATTGTATTTGCCCCAAATCCTCAGTGGAGGTTCTCTGTGTGGGAAGTCCTATGTGGACGAGTTAGTGAAAATCCTTCTGTGTGAAGGCGAGGACGTAGAGCTGTGTGCTCGAACCTCGAAACATATCTTGGTGTTTGCAATTGATCCACTTTCTCTAACTCTCTCTCTTACACTGTGCATTGATTCATATTGCCATATCATATACATGCTTGTGTTGTTTGTGTGTGCCCATACTTGTGTTTAACCAAGAGAGATTTACATAGCACATCAACTCTTATTTAGAGGAATTCAGAGGAGTTAGTCCATAGCTCTTCACCGGAAATTCGGCTACACTCGTTGGTTACACTAAGTGTGTTTCATTAAGTTTTTAATTCCGCATTATTGATCATTAGATTAGCCATACACCTATTCACCCCCGCTAGGTGTATTTTCAGTTATTCGCATCTTCCACAATGAGAAGTTGGACTTCCTGTCGAATTCTCCACCTTGAACTTGGTTGTTGTGGTTGTCTTGCTAGTCATTACTTTGATATCAATTGTTGTGATCAACGCCAATACAACAAGAAAAAACATCGAGTAGAAGACTCGACAACGGAAGCATAAAAGATCTACCACTAGCAAGCAATCGAAACAAATCGCCAGACAACCAAAGAACACCAGATTTAACGTGGTTCGGTAAGAGTGCCTACGTCTACCAGGAGGAGAAATTTTATTGAAAACAGAGAAGAAAATACAAAAGTTACAAGAATATCTTTCTCTCACAACCCTCAATGATGAAAATCTCTTGAAGGCTTTACTTTTCTTGACTTGCCTTCAAAGATCACCCCCCAAGGGGTTTATATATGCACCTAGGATGATCCTAGTCCAACTCAAACTTCAACAATACAATCAGCACCGCCTCAGAGAAAGAAGAAAATCTAAATCCAACTCAAACTAAAAACAAAATCAGAAAAAAAACTGTCAGACTCGATATTAGTCGACTAATAATGTGCACTACTCGACTATAAGGGATTATCAGTCGACTACTTTGACAAAAATCCGAGAACCCAACTCTTTGTTGCAAGCACTAGTTGATTATACCCAAGTAAAAGTCGACTAATAAGACTTATAAGTCGACTTATAACATGCACAAGTTTTGTACATGCCTGTACTTGATTTCTGAAGTTTGCAACACCTCCATCTGAACCTGAATTCTTCTCCCATGAAGATGAGACACTCAAAATCCTAACAATTGTGTCCATGATTGGCGTGCTCGGAAAGAGAAAATAGCGTGTAAATTTAAGCTAGAAGACCCTACATGTGATGTTTACTATGATCGCAGTGTTTTTAGTGGCTAGCTAATATGGAATGCAATTTTAATTGGTTTGAATTTTCCGAAGCAACTAGAGTCCTATAACTAGGAGGAAACTCGTAGAGTCAGCTAGAACTTACTAAGATTCAATTGTGAGAGATTGTGTGAGACGTAATATTGTATAGAGTATTGGGAAGAGATGAAAGAAAAGCTTAAGGAAAAGTATCTTCCCGAATATTATAAGAACCGTCTCTTAGACCAGTTACACAACCTCCATCAAGGTAATATGTCAGTTTAAGATTACATAGTCAAATTTGAGGATTTAATCCTTCGATGTGATGTGAGAGAACATCATTTTCATACTGTAACTAGATTTGTTTGGGGTTTAAGGTCCAAAATAAGATGTGCTATGATCACTAGCTCTTATGATTTGGACAACGTTGAAGAGGCTTTTGATGTTGCCTTAAAGATAGCTTGACTTTCAAAAAGTTAGTTGATACCAAAGCTCGGTGTTCTAAGTGCGAGGAATATGGACATTATGAAAAGCAGTGCTCATCATAGAGACGATATGTTAGAATTGTGCCTAGTGATAATGTTAATGATTCAAAAGTTGTTGAGGATATCAACATTTTTCTTCAGAAATACTAGCATTATTGAGGATATACTAGTTGATTTCAGTACACTGATTATTGATGAGAATAATGTGTCTTCTGATAACACCAGTGATAACGTGGATGAGATAATCGAGTCTGATATACCTGCAAACCTAATAAGTTATTCGAGTTCCTTGTACTGATTATGGGGTTTTGTAGTTGTTCCTACTGAGCTATCTCCCAGTGAGTTATCTGAGTCCCTTGTTATGATCCAAAATGTAATTTCTACTGCTTTTTCTTTCATTGGTTGTATAGAGTTCATCCCTGAGTCCAATTTACCATTAGCGGGGCCCGATGTATGTCATCCTAGGCATCCCATATATCTTATTTTCCCATTGCTAGGAGTTATGCTTAGAGTGCCTACCGCATTGCATTTGCCTGTTGCACATGATGATGATATCACTAGACAGTTAGCAAATTGTGATGAAAACTATAATTTTTATGTATATTATTATAGTATGTTGCAGAAATTTGCAGTTGACAGTGAGATGATTGTTATGAGTCACTCTGAGTGTGAGGAAGTCACATGCTTAGCGCATAAGTTCCCCTAGAGTTCTGAGGATGCTTGTTCTCATGACTGATGAGTTGGACATCTCATGTGATCCTGGTATCAGCTTTGTATTCAGCAGAGATGATGTGCCTCTGTCTACTATATATGCCTTGACTGAGCTACCATCTTTTACAGTCGACCCATAACGGAGACCAGCTCTACCTCCACTTGCTGTCATGGTCACCACCTTGGCCCGATTGAGATGCTTCGTGAAGGGAGCCTTCACTCGACACGGTCAAATTTCTCCCAACTCAGGGAAAATGATGAGAACATAACACCACTTGCTAGTTGTTTTTATGTCAGTTTATTTTTGAGTTTAGTGATTTTTTTTATTTTTTTATTTAGTACCACATCAGTTATATCCGAGAATCAGACTTTCGTAAAGCCTATAAATAGGCCCCAGACTTCTTTTATTATCAAAAAATGATGAATTAAAAACCCTTTCAATTTAAATTTTATGAGCCTTCAGTTCTTAAGATTGGAGTGTAAGCTTGTGGCGTAAGGGGTGTGAAACTCGTGATGCAAGGGTGCGAAGAACAAATTTATCCTCCTTTCTTATCTCCTTTTCTGAAACCCTAAGTTTCTTTCTATTTCTTTCTTTTAAACCATAGTTCCCAAATTGTAGTTTGAAGGTGATTGCGGTCCATCCTGTTTTACATCAAAAACTGTGCTAATAAGTAATAAATTTCAAACTCGAACCCTCTTTTGGTCCTAGTCCCGAAGCTAGGAACTTGTCAAGAAGAGGGTTGATGTTGGGTTGACAACCAATTATAAAACCTTATCAGATCTGGTCCAGAGACAAGTGTTCCATAGACATCCACACAGTAGTTAGGAAAAGATTTTGATGATGATGAAATAGGTAACAGAATATAACTCCAATGTATAACAAGACTTCAGTAGTAAAGGGAAACAGACATGAAAGATTTCAGTGTTAGGATTGTGTCTCGTATCCGGTTTAGCATCCAAGTGGGTTTTGTGCCCAATGGGTCTTTTGAGCTGGGATCACTTAGTGATGTTGATTACCACTAAGTTATGAGTAGTGCTAAAGTTTCTTTGTAGCAGTATATATAATCTCTCATAGGTTAGATGAGATGTGACTTTGGAAAACGATATGAATCAATGGGATGAGAGGAAGAGGGTGAGGCGAGAGAAATTTGGTCTATTGTACTCTTGTAATTGTTCCTTTCTCATAATGGATTTTTACATCGATGATGTCCCGTGGATGTAGGCCGGATTTGGCCGAATCACGTTAAATCTTGTGTCCTTCTTCTTGTATTTGTTATTTTTCTCATCTTGTGTGCTCCAGAACTCAATCCCCAACAATCAGTCCATTCAGATATTGAAGAAGATTTGTGAAATAGCATGTGAAATTACTTTTCCTCCTAAACTGTTGGAATCCATAGCATTTTTTTTGCATGTTTCTCAATCCAAATACTAATTTAAAGTGTCTATTCTTAGATGCATATATCACCACCAATCATTTCGATCCTATATAACCCAAACCATATGTATAATCGAGCTGTTATTCAACTCTTTGGGAGTGTGTTCTATTTGACGTTTTTGCTTTCGTTGTGCCTGAAGGCCTTAGATTTTTACAGCAACGCCCTACTGCAAATCCCAATTCCTCCGACACCCCTCTTATAGAACTTTCCTGGGTCCCAGAGTTTTAGATGGACTGATGCTCCTTTGATGCACAAGCTTGATATGTTTTTCCTACATATCAACTATGCCTTCTTGGATTTATTGAAAGTCAGGTCAAAGTCAGTAGACCACCACTTTTATTTTAACGAGAAAAGGCAAAGATGACGGTGGTGCAGATTGATGAGGACAATCCAAAATGATATATACTTTGATGTTGCTTAGTAAATCAGTAAGGTATCTTTGAAATATTTAATTTTATAAATCAAGGTTTAGAAACTGTTAAAAGTAATTAAAGCTATGAGATCCAATGGGGACGGTCAACACAGTAGTATCTTAATTGTTCAGATGCACCAGATTCATTTAAAATGAGTTCGACAGTTAAAGATCAGTGGTTCCACAAGCTTCCCATCACTACTCATGTTTCACTCACAAGACTAAAGAATTGTGCTACACGTCCACTTTCTGATCATCCTAAATTCTACATATAAAAATAATTTTCTAAATTTAAAAAATAAAGATAGATACATAAAGACCACTTCTAACAAAAGAACCAATGGTGAGCAAGACATTGCATCTATACAAATTAGATTAACTGCCTTGAATAATTGATGAAATTGAAATTATTGAACTTTAATACCGCAATAATTACTAAAAAAGATAAAAGGATTGGAACTGAAAAATAATAGTATCATACCTCCTCGTCCTTGGTTCTAAGGTAATTCTTCAGAAGATCCTTCCACGTGCTAATTTCCTTGGTAGTATTTGAACATAGCTCCTCTAAAAGTGAGACAAATTTCATAATGATTATTGACAGTCAAAATATAATTCAACAGGAATCAGAACAATATCTACAACTGATATTCAGAATCTCTTTAATGCTAGGCACATATATAAATGAGTAGATCCAAAGGATAGCAATCTATTTATGCACAATAAACTGGCCTTAGTAAAAAGTCTCATGGAATATGTTTACACCTCTGGTCATTTTCATTGATGAAAGTACTACTAAGAGATAGTAGCCTCCACCAAAGTCCTAGCTCATTGACCTTAAAAATAGTATTAAGACAACATTATCCAGAAGTGCAGAAAATCGGGTGTCATGCAGAGCCAAGTGCTATTTACATAATGGTGTAATGGGAGCCTCTATAATCCCACTTTGATGAACAAGTGGGTACATCGGGCAAGAAAGCAACACCATGAACGAGGGGAGTATGCCATGATCCAAAAGTATATAGTCCTCATAGGATATGCACAAAAAGTGATTGGTAGAAACTATAATTCTAATGAACTCAAAAATTAATTGTAGCTACCAGTTTTTAGCAAGAAACAGTGGAAAAGGCAGTAGTTAAATGTGCAAGGGAAGGAGTTGTACATGGTTTGACACCCTTATATACGGTATATATCCACCAATCTAAGGGTATGAATATTTATAAACAACTTTATATCTGCCCAGTGGCCATTCAATTTATCAAAAACTAGCAATGACAAATGTATATTTTACGCGCGCACGCGCACACACTATTTTTGAGCACATACCATTCACCTGAAAAGTGACATTATTTATTTTGATAACAATGTTAGCAATGGTTTTGTGAGAACCATAAAAATCTAAGATATGAATTTATGATGGATTTTAGAAATTCAAATTAGATTAAGAGTTTAATTTGATGTCTTTCTTTAAATTTTATTTACATGTATTTTTATTCTATGTGATAATATTTGATAAAACTCAATAGAAACTTAAATATACTCAAAGATTGAGAAAAAGGTTTTACTATCCAATATGAATTTGTTAATAAAAATAAATTGAGCATCAGGATTTTTCTAAATTAAAATAATTTATTAAAATTTATTCAAATACTCTAGCTTATCATATTAATCATTAACAAATTATAATTCTATTTACTTTCTCGAACTGAAATTAAATGAATCTCCAATTAGAAATTAGAACAATTTGATTGGGATTCTCAAAAAAAATTGATTATATCAAATTAGAATTTCAATTAATTAAAAAAAGCAAACAAGTTATAATAACAACTTAATAAGGATTATAAAAAGAAAGTCCATGACATTAGAATCTCAATTTAATAAATACCTTAAATTATAATATTGATGACAGAAGCTAATTTCCTAATTAATTGTATTTGGTAACTTAGAGGTTAAATTTGTTTAGTCTTTGAGTAATTTAAAATCATATTAAAACCTAAGCATATATTTAAATCAATTTTTGTTTTGCTAACTATAGCTAAAATTTATCAAAATTTAATTTAAATCTTAAGAAATATAATCAGGCCGTCCCCTATTTAGTACTTTCCTAGGAATAATTGAAATCTCTACTTTGAAATTAGACTCACAATTAAAAAAATTGATCATCACAAAATCATAATTTCAGTTTAGTTAAGGAAACTACCAAATTATAAATCAACTTAATTAGCATCTATCCTATTAAATTAGAATCTTAACTTAATAAGATTTCAAAATAGGAGACATATACATGACTGACGCTAAAGAGCTGTTAAATTAAAATTTGATAAATTAGACACTTGAAAATTTTATTAAAATCTATTCATTTTAAGCATAGATTGAAATTATCTGCTTCTAATTTAAATCTTAAGAAATATAATTAAACTTTTTCATATTTAAGCATTGACAAATGATATTCTATTTACCTTCTTACCCTACTAAAGTTTAGTCTAATATAATTAGGATTTTTAACAGAATCTCTAATTAAATAATAGACTCAATTTAACTAGAATTCCCTTAGAAAAATAGGTTTGCATAATAGTAGAATTCCAGTTTAAATAAAAAACCCATCAAATTAAAATATCAACTAATTAAGATTATACTAGATGAAGCCTATCAAATTAGAATCTCAAATTTAATAACAGAACAATATAGATTATCATGCTAATTAATTGCAAATTGGTAAACTAGATACTTAAAAAACTTAATTTTATATAATTTATAACTCATATCATATCTATTTTTTAGCATATTAAATATAAATCTATAAATAACCAAATCTTTATTTAGAATTAAACATTCAACTTATTTAAGATATCTCTATCAAAACAAAGTTTCAGTTTAAATTAAAAGACAATCCATTAAATTAGAATATCAACTTAATTAGGATTCTAATAATGATGCTATCAAGTTAGAATCTCAATTTAATCAGGATTTAAAAAATAATATATAGTTAATAAACCAAAAATAGCTAATTACCAAAATACCTTAATAGTTATAAGAGAGGGAGAGGGGGACATGGCACCTAAACTATTTACATTTAAGATTACTTATAGATTTCTACATAGTGTACCCTTAGGCTAAACCCGCTGACCGATCTGCCCAAAACCTGGCATGGCAAAGACAGGCAGAAAACTCCAGTTCAAGTACGAAATGTGCCAAAAACACGCCAGCCTGGGCGTCTGGATGCCAAATACCTTGTGAAATTCACCCCCCCCCCCCCCCCCCCCTAAAAAAAAAAAAAAAAAACACCACCTCTCACTGAGCATGTTTTTATGCGGTCAACTATCTCTATACATATAGCTAATTGAATCAAAACCTCAACATTGGATATCCATGCACCATTCTCATGATGGCTCATGGCTCCCCCTCAAATGTCTCTGTGTGTTTGTTTATGCACACATGCATATAACTAACTGTATCCATGTAAGCTTACATGCTTATAGCTAGCACTAACAACGCCTTAATATTTGATATCCATGCATTGTCTCAAGGTAACTCCGTACACACAGAACATATGAACCTGGCAAGAAAGGTCAACCAAGAAAGAACCTACTTGCAGATGAATGAGGAGAATCATAAGCTGATTTCATGATAGAATAAAACAATGCCCCGGCACAATCTGCATGAGACATGTTGTACGACAACCTGAAGAAATTTTGAAATACACAGTTGTCAAATATTACAGTTAATTAAGCAAATTAAATAATAGAGAAGTACATAGGTAGTTTAAGGCAGTTCGATAACAATACCAACCACATTTACTTGAGTCTAATTCAGAAAGTAATACAAATAAAGAGGAAACGTTGTGGCAAATTCAATGGAACAGCTAATCCATTTCCACTGTGATATCAAATTGCATTTAACATTCCTCTATTGCGAAAAAAAAATTGAAGTATGAGCATATAGATGTCGATATTCAGAAATGCAATCATCATATTATGGAAAAGAAAATGCTCTTACAAGAAAAAGAAGGCCATGCATAATATGTTACCATACACAGATTTTGATTTGGAACATGAACAAGTAACAGTAGTAGAGAAGATATTAGAAAACAATCAGGCAGTACAAATATAGAAGAGTACCAGAAATGATCTATTTGTCTATTGTAGTATTGTGAAAGTGCATATATTTGCCAAAGAAAAGGATCTTAGATAAACAGGGATTTCCGTTAAGGGGCATCTTCTGTGACAGAGATAATGAAAAAAGGGTGTGCTTTCGCTTGAGATGACCACCCAGGTCTCAAAAAAAAAAAAAAAAACACCTAATGAGCTGCTATCCAAGTGATCAGTGATTCCCACAGATTAAATGCAATAGCACTTGCGTTTAAGGATTTAGCAAATTCAATCTAGACATTTATATTGATTAAAGAAAAGCATTAAATTAGTCAATGTTATAATCCACCAAATAGAACACTATAGTTCTTTGAATAATTCATCAGTGCCCCAGCTCCAGCTTCCAGTCATCTTCCGAAAACCAAAACTTCCCAGCACCAATAATAACAAAGTCATAATAACCCACATTTCAGACTTCTCTGACAATCACCATTTTTTTAAGAACGGTATGAGACATGAAGAATAAGTGCCTATCGCCTTAGGTATGATGCGCAAGGCAAGGTGATCACCTCACTGAAGTATGACATTAAGTTTCTAGGCATAATTTGACCAATTCAAATGGTCTCATTCTATTATTCCCCTTTTACAGGTTGACCGAATATAGAAGGGGAATTCACAGCCTACGCATCACAGATTTGGCTGCACTGCCAAAGGATAAGAAACTAGTTTGATAAGACAGAAAAGAAAAAGAAAAAGGAATGACAAGAAGAGTTGAAGATGGAGGGGGGACCTGAAAAAACTTTTAAGAAAAAAGAGAATGGAAAGGGAAAGTCTGCAAGACAGCTGACCAGATTGCATGATGCGGCAGAAGAGATCTCATATGATGAATGGAAAAATTCATGTGTTACTAGCTGTGAAGCTTGAAATGACAGGCTAGAGAGTGGGTTTCAATGTTGGCAGAATGAGCATAGGTTAATAGGTTAAATTCAATTTCTCCTGCAACCCAGACCAGCAATCCATTTCAGAGCAGAGGCCACATGCCTCAAACATCTTGAGCACTCCGATGAGGTGCAACCATCCACCCTGGAGAAGTGCCCCTCCTGTGGATGAGGCAAGGCGATTTGCTTCCATGCCACACCATGTCATGCAGACAATGTGCCTCATTCACCTCAGACTAAACTACAACATTCCTTTCAACACCCTGCCTTTCTACTTAAAAAGTCTCCTTTAATGATCAAATTTTCAATAGTAAACATGAGGCAAAAGGGAGATAATGATTGATGTAATTGTTTTCTGCTAGTACAAAAATTTTCTATAGCATGGTTTCTTTTTCTTTCTTTCTTTCTTTCTTTCTCTTCTGTCTTTGTTTTTTTATTTATCTTTCTCCATGATATTATCACCTTAGGTGATCACATTATACAAACGTTTGAGAACTCAGTTTTAGTTCCAGTTTTGGTCTATTTAAATATAGCAGTTTCAACTAGTTTCAGTAGTTCCCTGAGTTCTGATTGTAGTTTCAATTTTGGTTTATTTAGTGTTAATTCATTTTTTTTGTATATATGTGTGTGTATTATATATACATATACATACATACATACATATATATACATACATATACATACATATATGTGTGTGTGAGTGTGTAGTGTGTAGATAGCTTAAAAACTATCAAGAAATTAAAGATAATATGTCCAATTTAACTTTTATCACCAAGTTAAACGAGAAGCTGTAAATTTACAGGTCAAGTGGATATAAATGGGTTTCAGGTTTAAATACCTAAATCCATTTAAAATGAAACCTGAACTACTATTAAATCTTAGTTAATTGGGTTTGGATTTTGAAAACAAAACCCACTTGAATATTAGTGGACTATCCTATAAGTCTATAACCTAGCCCACTAACTGCCAAGAGTAGAGTCCAAGACCCTCGTTGACGCAGCCTCCTGTTTGCTGCTGAGCAAAATCAGATTGATTTGCTTGATTCAGAAGCGCGCCTCCAAGCAACGGACTGAAGCAACAAGTGAGGTCTGGAGGCGAGCAACAGGTGCGTGCTTCCCTGTCCTGACCCCCTGCCCCCCCCCCCCCCCCCCCCCCCAAAAAAAAAAAATGAAAATGGAAAGAAAGAAAAACACAAACACATCGCCCAGTTTTATAGCTTTTACTTGTGTGCTCTTCAAGACTTCATGATTCAAATTTTATCATCACTATTAATTGACTTTGTTTTGTTTGTTTAACTTATTGATTAGTTAGTTAACCTAATTAGAAGTCATATTGCTATATGTTATTAGGAGTTATGTTTGTATTATGAGTTGTAATTGTATTCGCTTATAAATGATAATACAAATAGAGAACTCAAACTCTCCATCTTTTCCTCTCAAATTCTGATATGATATCATAGCCAAAACTCTAGCCCTAGTTTTTCTTGCTTTTCTTAAAAAAAAAGTTACTTTCATCATGAACAGTATCCGCTGGATAATGTTCAAATAAGAAAAAAGAAAAGGGTATTCAGCCACTTCTCCATCAGATCTGCCCATGTTGTGTCACACTCTCTTCATCAACTGTGCTGCCCTGAAATCTTCTTGCCACCTCTCTGCAGTTGACGTTGACACCTCTGTGTTACTGTCTCTATTGTGCTCTGCTATTGCCACATCTGCATATCCTCTAGCTTCATAAGGGGGGGAAGCCTCTAATCGACATAAGGACTCACTTCCAGCTACGTGTTGCTGCTACCAGTTCATATTGTTGTTGCATGTTCTTGTTGCTGCTACTATCGGCTAATCAACATCTACATCCATTCCTGCTACTGTTGCTACATGTTTCTATTGTGTACTGCTACTTACCTGAGCCACTTATTGTTGTTTCCAGTCAACTCTGTAAGCTACAATTGTCTTCTTTGCATGATTTTCAGCACTTGCTGACCACCCCTGTATCTTTATGGCCATCACAGATCTTCTATGGCCGTTGTTATGACTCAACCAACAGATGAACATCATCTACAACATCTCTACTCCTCTATCGACAATCATGATACTCTACAGATCTCTTTGCAGTTATCTAATTTCTCTTTTGCGTCATTTACTACTATTCAGCGTTGTTGATCCGCTGATTTTGAGTGTGGTATGAAATAATTTATAGATACTTTCCATGTTCATATTCTGTCGTTGAACATTCAAAAACTACCTTGCCATCTCTTTCTACTGAGATACTGTCAAATCTTCTCATTTTTATTGAGTTTAAGGATCTTTCAAAATATCATCTTTTATTGGGTTTGAGGATCACTAAAACCTCTTTCACTGAGTTTAGGAATCTTTAAAATCTTAATTCTATTCAAGAATATGAATACAACCTTTTGTATAGTCTTTCTCTAAGTGTTTGGTTCCACTTAGATTTGGTTCACTTCGGTTTGCACCTTCGGTATCAGCATCATTGATTCAGCTGATTAGCATCAACATTAAGAATTTTATTTTTATTAAGGAAAATTTTGTTTAAGAGATGTTATACTGGTCTTTGTAACAAGCTGAGTATGATTGTATCCATGCTCTAACTTGAGGAAGAGTGTTAAACTCTTTGATTATTTAGTTACCTAATTAGGAATCATATTGTTATATGTTATTAGGAGTCCTACTTATATTGTGAGTTGTAAATGTATTTACCTATAAATAAGATTATAGAGAGAGGACTCATAAACTCTCTTGTATCTTTTTCTCTCAAATTCTAATATGATTTTTATTAATATTTTACATTATTAAGTGTCTTTTATGCACTGTTATTTAGGTTCGAATAGGTTTAAAGATCGGCACCCTTCAAAACAGATCCTATTAATTGACTTTGTTTTGGTTTATTATTAATATTTTGCAGTATCAACTGTCTTTTATGCACTGTTAATTAGGTTTCAATAGGAATCGGTTCTTTTAAGGATCAGTACCCTTCAAAACCGATCTGATACGGCCAAAACTAAAACATTCGAGAAACCGCAAACCTTGTCGTGCCAACCCCCCCCCCCCCCCCCCCCCCCCCCCCACACACACACACACAAAAAAAAGAAGACACACACGACACGGAAAGAAAAAAGAACTTTCCCTTTCCCCCACTTCTCCTCTTACAACCACAGGCCAGAGGGTTGGTATTTACATTACGAATGAAAAACTTTACTAAAATTTTGGGATGAGCATGAAAACAGTTTCAAACGCTCATAATTAATAGATTTCCATGCAAGCAAAACTCATCAATACTGAGCCCAAATTCAGATATCATTTCACCAGTGAAGCCGAGCGGGTGACAATTATACTTTGGTATGGATATATGTTGCTTGCAAGAGGGAAAAAGATTGCAGCAGCACCAAGAACAAAGAATATGGTGATGCTGTTTGCAAGAGGGAAAAAGATTGCAGCAGCAGCAAGAACAAAAGAGAATTTAGCTCAAATAAATTTGTCCACGACCAATTACATGACACCTATGGTGTTAAACGGACAGTGACAATCCACAAAGACAATGCATGCAGCAGCAAGAACAAAAGAGAATTTAGCTCAAATAAATTTGTCCACGACCAATTACATGACACTTATGGTGTTAAACGGACAGTGACAATCCACAAAGACAATGCACCACCTTATTATCTCTCTCTCTCTCTCTCTCTCTCTCTCTCTCTCTCTCTCTCTCTCACACACACACACACACACACACACACAAAAAAAAAAGAAAAAATATGCTTTTATTCTAATGTAGATGAGCAGAACTACAATAATAAAATTAAAAAAAAACATTGCAGTTACAGTAGGACCAAATTACAAGATTTACAAAAAAAAATGCAATAGACCTGATAAACACACAAAATGCTATACAAGCTACTGCATAGATAAAAACACAACAAAAAGAGTTACCTTAATGAATTGATTTCAATAATCACATTATCCTGCTCTACACCTGTGAGAGCCCGCCGGAAAGTTGCTTCCACCTTCAATTGAATTTTTTTTTAATTAAAGTAATTTTTTTTTTTTTTTTGGGTGGGGAGGGGGGGTGGTGGGTGACCTTTCCCAAGTGAAAAATGAACACTTGCAAGTTCATTACCTCTTTCTCAAAATCAGCAGAATCTTTATAATCATCAACATCTCCATCATCAAATCCACCACTCTCATTGTCAGGCAGCAACTCTCCAGAAGCTGGAAGACAGACAGCATCTTGATTTGATTCATCAAAATCAGCCGGCGAATTGTGAAAGAATTCATTAAGTTTTTCAACAGGGATTGGCGCAATCGAGTGCCTCCACTCTTCCTCAAGCCCTGCCTCACAGGCTGACCATATGTAACCAGCTCCAGCAATACAAACCTACAAGTAATAAAATATGAGAATCTGCAAAATATATGCTGAAAAATAAAATCAATCGGCAATACAAACCTTTTGCCTGGAGCTAAAATGCATGCTTATGAGAATTTCTCAGAAAATTCTTTAAAAATACAAATTTATAATTAGTCCTTTCACCATAACTTTCTTTTTTCTGGTAAATTCTGAAAAGATCCAGAAGACAGTAGAATTTGATGGCCATTTATGGGAACTTTTAGATTCCTGTAGTTAGAAAACCCTGGTATTGGAGTACTTTTCTCATAAATTATTATTAACAAATATGTTAATATAATTTGATATATAATATAAAGGAGTTGTAGGATTTACTAAGCGTGATAATGAACATTTCTCGTGAAGCAATACACTGTTAGGAGGAGAAAATTTATTGTAAGCAGTGATTCAAGGCTCGAAATTCATAGATTTTTTATTGCACTGTGATACTAATTCCACTAAGATTGTTGTGTGCAAATAGATAGCACCTTGTTTAATGAAAAACAAAGTCTGTGTTTATGACAAAATAAATGCTTTATTTTTTTCATTAAAACAATGTATTGTCCATTTGTAAAGAAGATACCCCTCCAAAAAATGAAATGTGCAAGTTGCATGTGTACAAGAATTGTGATTGTTCATGATATTCAAGTTGAATGACAGACACGATGTATGGAGGAAAATGGTAATAACCTCACACTTGCATGGTACCGATCATAGATGGAAAGGTAGTGTGCTTCTAGGATCTCATCCTACTATAGAGACAAGCCAATAGGATAAGTCTCATATGGCTCAATGCCAAAGGGCGACTAGTTGCAAGACGACCATAGACATAAATTGACTTACAATAGTGGCATGGACCATAGACCTAAGTTTGTCATCAACTTAATATTCCTAGAACAAAAGTAATTTGAAAGGAAAAATCTGTATTATAACATCTTTATTGCACCATTGTATGCACTTTATAAAATCCATTGCATTTTCACCAGTAAGATGAGAACAATGTTCCTTTCTGCCAATTGCAGAGACACAGTTATAGGTTATGGTAAATCTACTCTGTGTCAAAGGTGCGGAAATCTGCAGAAGACATGTTTTTCTAGGTTCTATTTATTTGTGAAGAACTTCTACATGCATAAATTTGGGAACTGGTTTAGCTTTCAAGAGTTTAGTTTAATATTGTTATTACCTGATTGAGACAAATGGAAGCACCTAATCATCCATATTGGAGATTATCTAAGCAAATTGGACCAGAAACCATCATTAAGTAGGATATCAAATAACCTTCTACTGGTATTCTATAACATAAAGGAGAATGTACCATGCTTTCTAGTAACAGAAGGTAAGACAGAGATACGAAAATCTTATTCTACCACAACGAGGTCCTGTAAGTATTATTACGACTAATATATTTCTGTGTAGCACAAACACTTCTACTGTGAAGGTATGTCATGTCTGACACAAATATTGGACACGATCTCCTGCTTTATGTTACTTTTAAAATTTTATGGTATATTGGAATGTCGTGTCCTATATGTGTTGGTGTGTGTCTGTGTGGGTGCAACTTAGAAATATTTATTCGACCACAAATGCAAGATACAAAAACTACTCTATTTTCTATCAACTTAGTTGTAATAGCATGCTTGCAATGGGAATAGATTTCACCCAAAATCTCAATCATAGATCAATCACTCACCTTTGATGGATATAGATTAGGCAATAGACTCCACCACAACCATTGCTCCTTAAGGTATGGAGATCAAAGAATATTCCCGGAATGATGTGATGTTAAGTATAGGGCATGGAGATGAAAGAATGTTCCCAACATGATGTGCTGTTAAGTACATCACTAGACTAAAAACCAAAAATTTTGGTGGGTTACAAATCTACTCTTAAATATCAATAGTAACATAGGACGAGTATTCCTCTATTTCATGGACCAATTTGGGATTCCTTACCATCTCCCACAGGCATTTCTTTCACATATAAATCCAACCTAAGATTAAATTTTAAACGTTATGGGACCAATTCAGACATTTTAAACGTTGGAAAACAGAAACTTCAATTTCTGATTTGTCCAGAATTAGTCGACTAAAGAAAATTTACAGACGACTAGTCCTATTATTAGTCGACTAGTCTTGTCCTGTAAGTCGACTAATACTGTGAAATTTCTGTTTTCTGTTTTCGGATTTCTGCTTCAAACCCGACCCATTTACTTTAAGTCACGGATCCGTTTACACCTAGTTTTAATCCTATCCATTCATCTCTATCCAGGATACATCTTCACCCTTCATTCCTTTCATTACCTCACTCAAACCCTAGAAATTTCCTCATTCTCTTCTTCCAGCCGAACTCTCAGTCGACCAGAAGAAGCTAGGGCACCCAGGTTCTGCAGCAACTTCCAGAGAAATTTCTTCAAAATCTCTCCACAGTTCTTCATCTCTGGGTATAATCTCTCTAATTTCAGTCTATTACTTCCATATCTACTGTCTACTTGATTCATTTAGTTTTCATCATGTCCCGTTCAAAGAAAACTAAATTTACTCCAGGTTCATCATCCTCCAATGTTGATTTTAGGAATTTCCTGAAAAATCCTGACCTAGAGGCTGATTATCTTAGACTGTCAACTCTAGATATAATTCCAGGGAGGTTTATCAAATATGATGACTTTTATCAATATGATATCATGTCATTTCTTAGAACTTGTGGCTTGTATAATATTTTTCCACTGAATTCAAACAAGCCTATTATCCTTTTCTCATTTATCTGTTCTACACCAATTTAGCATATGAAGATAATGAGAATGCTACCCATCTTGATTCCTATGTTAAAGGTGTCCACATTAAGCTTTCCATCAAGTCTATTGGACGTATCCTGTCCATTCCATATAGTGGCCTCTCACTTGATGATATTGTGATGGATGATGAAGATGTCTTAGGTCAAATCTTTCTACCCGGTCAACATTTGCCTATGTCTAACAATAAGCTCAAGCCTATTCCCCGTCTTATTGGTAGAATTCTTTCATATAACATCTGCCCCAAGACTGGTAGTTATAATTACTACTCCAGGGAATTATCGTCTTGTGTCTATGCTATTATGGCTGGACTTGACGTTAATTGGGCTAAGATCATTTTTGACACAATGGTCAAGTTCCATTCCTCTTTCCTTCCCTTTGGCGCATTTCTAACTCCAATCTTTCGGAAGTACCATGTTGATCTCGCTTCTGAAAATACTGTTGTTAAGATCTTTGAGTTCTTTGATCGTGCCGCCATCAACCGAATGAAATTACCTGAGTTTCCTTCTCATGAACCACAACAACCATCTTCACCTCCACCTAGTCCACATGGTCCTTCTACCTCTTCACAACCTTTCACTGACCCACCTCCAACTCAACCACCTCCATATGCCGATGCTTTCTATAACTCCATGTCTGCCCAGATTGCATCACTTCAATCTCAACAACAAGCTTTGTTGGATTCTCAGTCTCAAATTATTGAGAATCAATCCTTGATGATGACTAGGCTGCATTCCATTGAATCTACTCAAACAGCCATTATCAGTCTTCTCAAGATCCATATCCCGCCACCTCCTCCCGGATCCGAGGATTGAAGATATTGGCGTTGGAGTTTCTTTATGTTTTTTGCACCACTTATGTATTTTCTGTTTTTGTTAAAAACTATGTCCGTTTATGTTTCACGACTATGTCTCTTCTCTTTTTGTTAATGACAAAGGGGGAGAAAAGTATTAAGTGTTATATGTATCTGTATAACTTTGTGTTATTTTAAAACTCTGTTATGTGTTATGTGAGAATTTTATGATATGTGTTGGATATGTTGTGATATGTGTATCTGTGTTTATGTATCTATGTGTTTCTGTGTATCTATGTGTTTATGTTACATATTCTGAAAATTCTGCATGTTGTGCAACTTTGTGACAAAATCAAGGATTTTTGACATATATATGTTATGGATACTAACATATGACCATGCAGGTGCAACCTAACATTTTCTGCAGGGACAAAATATTTTTTATAACTTAGTTACTGCAGGGGAGTTTTGTTGCAGGGGGAGCCATCATAGACATATGTTGTCATCATCAAAAAGGGGGAGAATGTTGGAACCTGACAAGTTCAAGATGTTGAAGCATCTCAAATTACAAGATTTTGATGATAGACGAACACTACTACTACATGATGATTGCTCTACCTCAGATAAAGATTATTGAAGCTTATGGGTGCATTTGGGAAGTTATTGTGTAAACTTAGAAATATTTGTGAAAGCCTTGATATCTTACACAAAAAACAACTCCTAGTCGACTTGCCCTATTGATATAGTCGACTACCCAAATGTAGTCGACTTGACAAAAAGCCCTAGTCGACTAGTCCACTAAACCAAAATCCTAACTCTCTGTTTGGACTCTGTAAGCCAATTAGTCGACTTTACTTTCCTACCTAGTCGACTAACAGATACTCTAGTCGACTAACCCTATTTCCAAGTCGACTAATATTTGACACAAAAATTATCCAACTCTCTGTTTCTTTTCTGAAACAAAATTAGTCGACTACCCTTTTTATCCAGTCGACTAATAATACAGTTATAAGTCGACTACAAGTTAGTTACAGTCGACTATATTCAGGTTTCCAGAAACATGTTTCTTCTAACAGACACTTCCCTAGTCGACTAATAGTCATACCTAGTCGACTAATAGTTGAAGTTTTGCCTAGACTAGTCGACTAATCCAGTATCCTAGTCGACTACAGGCAGTTTCTGACTGTTGGACAGTTTCTCTTATCTGATTCATTTGGCAACGTTTTCCAACGTTTAAAATGTCTGAATTGGTCCCATAACTACCCTAACTGACCCTAGTGTTCATCTATCATCAAAATCTTGTAATTTGAGAGGCTTCAACATCTTGAACTTGTCAGGTTCCAACACAAAGCATAGAGAAGAACTATCTAGAAATATCAGAAGCGATATCCAAGAATCACCAGAGCAATTTAAGGATGAATTCAGGCTAAGAGTGTGACACACCGCTAGCCATATCTATAAAGAATATGGTCCTCATTCTGCCACTACCATTCCTTAGTCTTCACAGTTGTACACTAGCTACAGCCAGTATTGCTAGACCAAATCATAAATGTGTGAAAAGAAACAGATTCTCAAATAAATCCCCACCCCTTTGAGCATAATACGTTGGAGAAATTGAGAAAAGTAATGACCATAACAAGAGCATAGAAACCATTTCTTGGTACAGATCTTGTTAGCAAGTGGCACCAGACTTGCATGCCACACAGTTGCATGAGAAAAATGAAAGCATTATATCTTATTGCTCTTAAACTTTCTCTAAGCATGCTTAAACTGCCAAAACAGCATACTTGGATCAATTAGGGATAATTGACTTGTACACGCACCCCAGTGAGAAAAAGTAAAGCGTGTTCGGTACAGGTCAGCAGGAGGTGCGCTATCGATTCCTGAAGAATCTAATCCCTTAACCAAATCATATGCCAAAGCCAATGCAACATCAAGTTTAAAGTATAAAGAATTATTATGTGTCTGATATAATAATTTAAACATCCTTCCATTCAGCTCAGGTTAATTCCTGGCCACCCCATGAAGCAATGTCTCCTTCATCTGAAGTAGTACTGCGTAATTCCACCACCCACTATAGCAATGCACCTCCCATTTGAGGTGCATTCCTATCCAGTTTGCCAAAACTGGTGATCAAAAAACTAAAGGAAAAGCAGTAATGATTAATTGATTAAATGAGCTGCACTGACGTATTTAGCTCTAGTATTCAGCTGTTCTTACTAGACTTTATTGGGTTTAAAGCTGTGTATACATATGTATCTTTTTGTACATGTTAAGTATTGAAATCACTCGGTATACATTGTTAAACGACAACCAACAACTTAAGATTTTAAGGTAAAGTGGTTTTCACTGGCATGGTGTCAGAGTCCCATGTTTCCAGAAATATTGGGTCCAATTGTTATCTGATGTGAAACTGGGTGCAGAAGATGTCTCAAATCAGTGACAAAACTAAACTTACTAATTTCACTACAAACTACGATCTTCGGTAGGAATAAATTTAGAACTAAATATTAAAAATCACCTAGAGGGGGATGAACAGGTGATGGCTATACTAAATGACAAATAATGCGGAATAAAAAATATCGTGCTAGCAACCTAGCAATTAGCAAATACAACAAAATAAATACTTGCAAAAGAGAAAGCAACATAGAGTGCAAGTAAAGAGAGAGAGTAAGTAATCGCAAACACAAGGATATGTTTCGAGGTTCGAGGCACTACTCTTACGTCCCCGCCTTCAACACTATGAAGGATTTCCACTATGATCGATCCCACTGGATCGTCAACCGGTTACAAGTTCTCATTAGATCTCTTCGGACTCACTAGTCCTCTCTCACGGTGCCGCAACACCAACTCGGAGCTCACTAGCTCGCTCGAGGCCGCAACCTCTACAACTTCTCAATCGAAGAAAATCGGTGATCAACTCTTTGACCACAAATAGCTCACAAGCACAACCTATAACCAAGATGAGAAAGTGAAAAACTTTGGAATTGTGTAGTGAAAATAGCTAGTAGAGATGTAGAGGGAAGGCTCAAGCTAAAAATCAAACTATGAAAATTTTTGGCTCAAAGAGAAATCTTTTGTAAAGAGGCTAAAACTTGTAAAAACTTTGATCTAATCTAGAAATCTTATTCTTGAGTTGTTTCATAGTCTCACTATTTATAGGGAATGAAAACAAGGCTAGAAAACACAATAGAGCCGTTGGGACAAGACCCAGAAAAAGACAAAATAGAAACTAGCCGTTGGGAGACAACTCGGCAGAAAATTCTTCAGCCGGTCGACCGCCAATGGTCGAATTTTCGACCATTGGGGAAAGCGGTCGACCGTCCGGTCGACCGAAGATCCCAGCCAGAGAGTGAACTCTCTGTCGGTCAACCGGGCGGTCGACCGGACCCAACAGAGAGCAATGCTCTTGCAGACGGTCGACCGCGGTCGATCGAAGTGCACGCTTGCACTTTGGTGCATGTCGTTCGACCGCTCCGTCGACCAACAGAGTAATTTTGCTCTGCCTACAGTCGACCACCCAGTCGACCAGCAATGGGCCAAGGTCTTAATCTGAATATCTTTTCGAAACCAATCTTTTTCCAATGAAATTTTCTTTGATATATAAATACAAAATAGAGTTTTAGGGACTTGAAGAACTAGTGTGTGATCATGGATCAACACCAAAATAAAATAGAACTATATTTTGACAAAATTCTTTTCTAAAACAAAAACCAGGTTTTTCCAAAACTTGTTTTTTCAGAACTTATTTTTCTGAAACTGGATAAGGAAAACGGTAAGAAGCATAGTTGTAAACTTTTGTTTGAAAACACAATTCTGTATGAAATGTGTGTGCGTGTGTCAATCCCAAAAACTATCAACCTCTATCATCTTGGTTTTAACAAACGGCTATAAATCCTATCTGAAATAGAAAAGGTAAAAATACAAATCTTGAAATAGTCTTCCTTAGAACACTTGATCCTTGAGCTCTTCTAATGTGCTAGGCTCTAGGATCTAAATATTCTTGACTTCCAAATGTGTGTCTTCACTGTCTTGTGATGGAGTCGAGATGCAACAAATAGTTTTACCTGAAACTTTAGTAAACAAACTTATTAACAACATAACTACATATGGTTTGTTATCATCAAAACTAGGGCTAATGGCCTTTGGGCCAACAATTATATGACAGGATGGGTTTTGACCAAAAATAGAATGCTCGCAATGTAGAAAATTCTAATCGTCACAAACCATACGTCCACACTTAGCTAATCAGGAAAATCCTACTTGCAATATCAGAATAGTAAGATACAAAAGTATGTCGAATCACACACGCTTACCAATATATGTGGACAACAGAGAAATCATGGATCCATGATAATATACTAGAGATAAACTAAGTGGTATAACCTAACGAATATTTTGATTTTCTGAAAATAGAATTACCTGCCGAGAAGCTTAGTTCTCGGGCTATCGATACTTGGTTGAATTGCTTTAATACTTCCACTGTAACATGTTAGGTTCTGGGACTGATGTGTTGTTGCTACTTGCAAGGCCTGAAGATTGTTGCTTTGCTGGATCACTTGAGGAGAAGAGAGCATGGCAGATGCTTAGGTTGCTGGCATTTGATGGCACATGCAGGGAGGGGAAGAGGGGTGTCGGGCCTGCCGTTTGCTGGTAGATGTTGGCGCACACAACGGGAGATGGAGGGATGTTGTTGGTGCTTGTAATAGACTGTGTTGGCTGGTTGGTGTGGCGCACAAAAGGAGAAGAGAGGAGGATGTCCATGCTGTGAATGAGAGAGTAAGGAGGAGGCGGCAGAAATTTTTTGTGGGTTATGTTTTTTGAACGGCTCACACATAAAAGAGCAAAGGAGAAAGGGTGTGGGGATTTCTTTGGGTTGACATTTGTAACAATTTGGGAATTTGGGATAAGATGATGATATGTAATTGGATTCAAACTTTGGATGGAATGGGATAGATGGATGGGTTTTGTAATCAGATATTTTGTGGTTGGGGATAAACTCAGTTGGGATAAGATAAGAGTATTTTAAGTGGAGATAAAATAATGGTATTTAGGAAAGGGCTTCATATTCTAATCCTATAATGAAAATGAATTTCACATTCAAATTCAGAGGATGTTTTCATAACTGAAAATTCACAGTTTTTTTTATCAAAGAGTGCATACTTATTTACTTTAAGCGAAGCCAATTAAATAGGCTTACAATAACTGGAGTTTTCCCATACAACCGATGTGATGATACTAAAACACTGAACAAATAAACAAAACTAAATAATACTAAAAAGAGAGAAATACAGACTCCAGCTGAAAATATAACCCTGCCTAAATCCAAATAGATGCAGCTCGATGCCTCCTACGCTGATACACGTGACCGTATCTCCTCTTCGGACGCGCCGATGCCATGTCCTCATCATTCTCCCCGTGTGGGAGAGAACTTGACTCCGTCGAGTCAAGTATAAAAAAACTCTCATAGTACTCTAACAGATCTGGATTAATCTGTTGCAACTCACTGCGATCCAGCCACGTGACCTCAGCAGGTGACTTCCCTTTCCGACGTACCATATACCGTCGAGTTCTACCATCTTTCGTAGAGATAATTTCATCATCTAGAATTTTATCAATATTCTATGTTGTTTAAGACTAATATCTGAAAGTGAGAGAAGTGGGGGTCTCTCAGAAAATGGCTCAGGGGTAGGCATCAACTAATGGATTGTTGGGGTAAAAATTTGAAGCCTTGTATTTTACTAGATCCTCAATATTGAAAGTAGGATTAATTCCAAAATCTTCAGGAAGATCAATAACATAAGCATTGTCGTTTAATTTCGTTAAGATTTTGAATGTTGCAGCACTACGAGCATGTAATTTTTTAACAGTCCCCGGAGGACAGTTCCGGACGAATCTAGACCATCACAAGGTCGCCAATATCAAAAGTTTTAGATTTTCCCCCAACATCATCTCGTAACTTGTAGTCAAAGTTGCTTTGTTTAATTTTATCATTGATGACTTTGTGCAACTCATGCATATGCGTGGCAAAGGAGGATGCAGACTCAGGTACTCTATAATGATCAACCATGGGAATGAGATCAATGGGCTGCTTAGGCCTAATGTCATATACTATTTCATGTGGACCTTTACCTATTGTCTTATTAACTGATGAAGTATATGCAAACTTGGCAATAGACAACTTTAGATCCCAACTTTCAATATGTTCACCAGCGAGGGTACGCAGTAGATTCCCTAGAGTTCTATTCACAACCTCGGTTTGGCCGTCGGTCTGAGGGTGAAAAGTAGTGGAAAATTTCAATTTCGTGCCTAACATGTGCCAAAAAAGTCTTCCAGAAATAACTAGTGAACTTAACATCCATATCAGACACAATAGTTTTAGGCAGACCGTGCAGTTTAACAACACCATCGGAAAAGATTTGGCTACTCTGAGGCATCAGAAGTACGGGAGTAAGGCAGAAAGTGGGCCATTTTAGAAAAGCGGTCCACGATAACTAGGACTGAATCTAAGGGTTTTCGAGAGTCCTAGCACGAAATCCATACTAACATCCTGTCATGGGCAATTTGGGACCGATAATGGAGTGTATAAACCGATGTTCTGTTTTTGTTGCTTTGCGAGTTGGCAAGTGTGACACCTTCCAACATGTTTGGCAACGTTTCGTTTCAATCCTGGCCAATAGAACCGATACTCAACGATTTCTATAATTTTCTCATTCCTGAAATGCCTGGCTAGACCGTCAGGATGCAATTCCCACACAAGAAACTCTCTAAGGGAGGTTCTTGAGATGTATAACTTTCGACCTAGAAAGAGATACCCGTCATGCAAAGTATAACCATCCACTTCTTGAGTCGATCCATCTATCAATATGGCGTATATGTCGCAAAAATTGGGACACGACTCGTATTCAGCTCTTATCTTCTCAAAGCCATTTACCACCATGGACATCTTGGTCAAGATGAAAATATGACGGCTGAAGGCATCAGTGGCTTTGTTTTCTACTTCCTCTTTGTGCCGTAAAGTGAAAAGTGTAGTCTTGGAGGAACTCAATCCATTGCACATGTCGCGCGTTCAGCTTCTTTTTAGAGTAGATGTACTTTAGGGCCTCATGATCAGATAAGAGAACGAACTCATGTGGCAAAAGGTAATGTCGCCAATAGCAAAGTGACTGAATCACCGAATAAAATTCCTTATCATAGGTGGAGTATCGTTGTCCGGATTCATTCAGCTTCTCACTGAAGTAAGCAACTGGATGACCTTCTAGAGCAAGGCTCCATCTATTCCAATTCCTGATGCGTCACACGCCACTTCAAAGACTTTAGAAAAATCGAGAAGACGCATAACAGGAGCGATGACCATTCTCTTCTTGATCTCAATAAATACTTTCGTGGCAGCATGAGACCAGTTAAATTCTTCCTTCTTCAAACAATCGGTGATTGGAGCCATGACAGTGCTTAATCCTTTGATGAACCGACGATAAAAGGTAGCGAGCCAGTGAAAACTCCTTACATCACGAATGGTCTTAGGCTCGGGCCATCCTCAATGGCTCTGATTTTCTCAAGATCTGCAGAAACTCCATCGGTAGAGCCTACAAATCTGAGAAATTAAAGTTGTGTAGAGATAAAGGTACACTTCTTAGGATTAGTGTACAACTCTTCCCTCCTCAATATAGAATAAACTTGACGTAGATGGTCGAGGTGTTGCTCACGAGATTGACTGCAGATGAGGATGTCGTCAAAATACACTACCAAGAATTTGCCCATAAAAGGTCGTAGTACTTGCGTTATCACTCTCATGAAAGTACTCGGGGCATTGGTCAATCCAAAAGACATGATCATCCACTTATATAACCCATCCTTCGTTTTGAAGGCGGTCTTCCATTCATCTCCGGAACGAATGCGAATTTGGTAATAACTACTTTTGAAATCAATCTTGAAGAAAATAGTAGCACCAGACATCATATCTAACATATCGTCCAGTCTACGAATGGGGAAACGGTATTTAACCATTATCTTGTTGATGGCACGACTATCCAAGCACGTACGCCAAGATCCGTCTTTTTTGGGCGTTAGGAGGGCGGGCACCGGACTCATGCTCTGTTGGATGAAGCCATTTCTCATCTCAATTCGTCAATGCCTCTTGAGTTCGACATGCTCGGTGGGGTTCATCCTATAGTGGGGTTGGGAAGATTAGCTCCTGAGACTAGATCAATAGTGTGTTGTATGTCACGCATTGATGGAAGCTTGTCCGAGAGTGTTCAAGAAACACATCAGCGAACTCCGCAATCACTGCGGTGACTTCGGGAGAGATCTGTGTTGGATTCCTTAGTAACTTCTTTGGTTGCGAGGATCACGAAGGGAGCTCTTTTCTCTAAGTCTTAACTGAAAGCCTTTGCAGTAATCAAGCTGATACTGTTAGTTTTCTTCACTGTAGTAGGCTTTGGTTCAAATGGTTCAGTCTTAGGCTCACGAGGCCGTAACTTAATCTTCTTTCCTTCGTGTTCGAACTGACACATGTTCGACTGACCGTAAATGGTAACATCCTTGTTGTACAGCCATGGTTGTCCAAGGATAACGTGACTCACATCCATAGACACAAAACTGCACCAGGTTTGTCCTTATAAAGACCAAAGTCAATCGGGACAAGACATCTCTGCTTGACTTCTAGCACTGAAGAGTTAATCCATGTTACTCTATAGGGATGCGGATGGGGTACGGCCTTCAGGCCAATTTTGACAATTACTGTAAATGACACAGCATTAATACAACTTCCACTGTTTACAATTATCTTGCAGCTCTTATCACCAATTTCATAATGATGTGGAACATGGTGGTTCGTCTCCAGTCATCTTTCTCCTTGGGTTGAGATAAGACACACCTGACGACGGATAACGAATCGATGTCGTTGGTTGAATGTAGTTAAGACCAATGTTATCACCTGTGGTATCATCGTCCATATCAGTCTCTTCTTCTCCCCGGAAAATAAATTCTTCTGAGTCCGATTCTGATACTACTTCAGGTTCCTCATTGATTAAGGCAATTTTGACCGGAGTTGGGCATTGGCAGCTACATGTCTATATCCCTGGCGCTTGTAATATTTGATTGTGGAAGTCATTTTGGAGAACTCCTTATCAATGCCCTTGCCTTTGTTCTCAACGCTCTTGCCTTTAGTACCCGCTCTGTGGGCAGAAGCTGGCTTTGAAAACGGTTGGAGTACTGACTCGAAGGAGGTTTGGTTATTTGTGTGTGACCCTTATAGATGGGGTTAGACTTGGTTGCATCTAAATCTTGAACCAATGTGTAGGCCTTCTCAAGCTCGGTGACTTCATGCGCCAAAAATTCAGTTTGCAAGTCGTCCCTAAGTCCGGCTCTAAACCTAAACAGGATTTGAGCTTGCCCTTCAGTATTAATGGTATTGCATCTGATGAGAAACTCATCGAACTTTTTCACATATTCCTGTACCGATTTGTTGCCCTAAGTGTATCGATGCCACTTATCCATAAGACGGGCACTAAACGATCAAGTATCAATCGGTTCTTGCTCACGAGCTGTTCGCATTTTTACTAAATTAGTCCAATACTGGCTAGCCTGACTGACCATTTCATAACGGTAAACTTGACTTTTCTGGTTTCAATGAGATCGTACCACGTGAAATACTTGTCAAGTTATTGAATCCAATCAAGAAAAAGTTGTGGATCATTACGTACATCGAATGTTGGGACATTGATCTTGATACTTTTCAAGAATTGACTATCAGGGTCTCGCTCACCGCGTCCTTGGTATGGTACTATCCAATTATGTTCTCCTTTATGTTCATTGCGGTTCTCGAGACGAGTTTAAACTCTACCTAACCTATCTCCAGTCTAGGTTGCAGTTTGGGTCAGGTTGGCTAGTTGGGCTTGTATGTGCGATTGCGTCAGCGAGTTGTTAGGGATCCATAGTTGTACTGCCTGCCTTGCTAGACTCTCCTACCAAATAGGGGTGTCCATTACGGGTGGGCATGCACTAATAAGACCTAAATGAATGCAAGTAGAACCTAGATACAAATTTTTTAATTAAATTTATGCAAAAATAAATGAGATTCCTAACTATATGTTGATGCAATTTTTGCTACCTAAATCATACTCTGATACCAAATGATGTAAAACTGGGTGCAGAAGATGTCAAAAATCAGTGACAAAACTAAACTTATTAATTTCACTACAGAATAGAATCTTCAGTAGGAATAATTTTAGAACTAATTATATGGCAAGATGGGTTTTGACAAAAAATAGGATATTCGCAATGTAGAAAATTCTAATCGTTACAAACCGTACTTCCACACTTAGCTAATCAGGAAAATCCTACTTGCAATATCAGAATAGTAAGATAAAAAGGCATGCCGAATCACACACGCTCACTAATATATGTGGATAACAGAGAAATCATGATAATATACTAAAGATAAACTAAGCAGTATAGCCTAATGAATATCTTGATTTGTTGAAAACAGAATTACCTGCCGATAAGCTTCGTTCTCGAGCTATCGATACTTGATTGAATTGCTTTAATACTTCCACTGTAACATGTTAGGTTCTAGGACTGATGTGTTGTTGCTACTTGCAAGGCCTAAAGATTGTTGCTTGGCCTGATCACGCGAGGAGAAGAGAGGATGGAAGATGCTTGGGTTGCTGGCAATTGATGGCACACGGGAAGGGGAAGAGGGGAGTCGGGCCTACCGTTTGCTGGTGGATGTTGGCGCACACAACGAGAGATGGTGGGATGTTGTTGGTGCTTGTAATGGATTGTTGTTGGCTGGTTGGTGTGGCGCACAAAAGGAGAAGAGAGGAGGATGTCCATATTGTGAATGGGAGAGTAGGGAGGAGGCGGCAGAAATTTTTTTGTGGGGTCTATTTTTTCTGTGAATTGCTCACGCATAAAGGAGCAAAGCGGAAAGGGTGTGGGGATTTCTTTGGGTTGAAATTTGTAACTATTTTGGAATTTGGGGATAAGATGATGATATGTAATTGGATTCAAACTTTGGATTGGAATGGGATAGATGGATGGGTTTTGGGGTTGGGGATAAACTCGATTGGGATAAGATAAGAGTATTTTAAGTGGAGATAAGGGTATTTAGAGGAAGGCTTCACACTCTAATCCTATAATGAAAATGAATTTCACATTCAAATTCAGAGGATGTTTTCATAACTGAAAATCCACATTTTTTTTTTAATCAAAGAGTGCATACTTATTTATTCTAAGCGAAACCAATTAAATAGGCTTACAATAACTAGAGTTTTCCCACATAACTGATGTGGTCCTAAAACACTAAACAAATAAATAAGAGTAAATAAAACTAAAAAAAGAGAAGTACAGACTCCAGCTGAAAACATAACCCTGCCTAAATCCAGATAGACACAGCTCGACGCCTTCTACGATGATACACGTGATCGTATCTCCTCTTCGGACGCGCCGATGCCATGTCCTCATCATCATCATTCTCAATTTATTAAATATATACTTAGTGTATGTTTTTGTCGATTACCAACAAAGAGAGGTGTTGAATATAAACAAAAAATAACCATTTAAGAAACGCAAGGGCCTGGCCGTGGATGCATCTTGCAGGTATGGGGTTTCATGGCCTTAGAAAAAATCTCCAAAGACAATGGGGTTTCTTCCAAAATGAACAAAGATTTACAAAATGAATATGGACTTTGAAGATCTTTCAAAATCTGGGAGAGACTGACAGCCAAAAATGGTTCAGAGATATTTGCAAATCACTGCAAATTTATGTTGTTACCAATAAGGAGAGTTCCAGCTATCAAGAAGAAACAGAGTTGGAACCATTAAGTGAACAAGCAAGCAGGTTTTGCTATTTATAGGCATTGGCGTGATAGATGTCATGACAATTCTACATGTCCACTAGCCAACTCCTGCATGCATGGTTATGAATTCTGCCCCCAATAAACAAAAAAAATGTGCTTTCTCTAAAAACACTATTCTAGTGCCCTGTAGCATGTTCAGATAACTAAAGCTTTGCGGGAGATTGAGACAAAATTAATGCTCCTTTTGAATTTAGAAAATAAACTGGAAATCATTTAAATTTACAAGCTAACTAATAACTTCATCTGCTAAATTTGTCACAAAATCACGTTCACTTGAAATAAAATATCCCATGCATTATCACTTTCTCATGGTGTTGACCTATATTTTTAGTAAGTTAATAAATCTGCAAGCTTCATAAGCACATTTTTTTCTAGATGATGAAGAAATATTACGCAAAGGAAAGACTAGTTCAGTGATATCTCATCACTGCTAGAGCAATGCATTCAACATTCTCGAACTTCAGTAAAGAAACTATGCCTTCTCCATAAAAACCAGAGTACAAGCAAAATGACAAACTCTTTACAAGAAAATTGAATTGACAAAATTTCATGGTACTTTAAACTCTACAGATGGAGTAAATATTAAGTAATCAGGCAAATACTGTCTTCCCATATGGCAGATGAAATGATCAGCTTTGACTGACTAAAAGTCCACGAGAGAAACTACAAAAAATATATGAAGAACAAGCTTACATCATCAACAAGCAGTCCCTTTACAAAATGACGCCGGAGATGTTGGTAGTCAAAATTGTCAGTAAAAAGACTAAGAACTTCTGGAGAGCAGATATCAACGTAGCAATCCTGCATGAAGAAACCTTGACTGAGTTATTGCAGGATATAATACAGGATTTGTAGAAGCCAGGGAAAGGCGCACTGCAATCATACATTAGAAACCATGAAAAGAAAATAAACTAGCGTTTATGCAGCTTGCGAAAAAATTGCAATCTGTTTGCAGAATATAAGATGAAGTGCCTTGCAAATATAAATAAGGCTCAATGCATGATACTAATAATTTTATCTAATCTTCCCTGTTATATTCATTCACAATACTGATTTAACATGTTGAACACAAGCGCACATCGTGGCACACACTCAAAACAATACGTTTCAGGATACCTAGATACCATGGAAAGACAAAGACTAGCAGCGGTGCACCTGGAGAAAAAAATATTCCAGTTTAGAATAATAAGATGAACTGCATTGCAAGTGCAAGCTTAATACAATTAAGATCAATGCACGGTAGTCATTTGTCATCTATGCTTTCTGTCTCTATCATCCACATTTCATGTGTTGTTGTTGCCGCTGCCTGTAGTTGTCAATACTACAAAATGAGATTTCTTCAGCCCCATATGCAACACCATAAAATGTATGGGGCTAACAGCCACATAGAGAAGGGCTTGCACAGCCTATTATGAGCCAAATAAATGAATATGTAGACACATACTCAGGTGAAGAGGTTTATGCGGTCAGCATTCCAGACCTGAAATTCGAACATTCTAAGTCTTAACCCCCCCCCCCCCTTTTTTTTTTAATGACCTTATCTACTCCTCACTTCCACAGCTTCTTCAGATACGCGACCCTCCTCTCTAGATTTGAAACATTCCCTTCAAACATTTGGTATGGTTATCAATTTATGCTTTTGTGGTTGAATAATAATCGTGGATGGTGTCCATGGTACTAGCTTCAGACTTCTGTTATAACTCGTGTTCATGTGTTATATATGGTGCTTACATGTTTTATGTTACTTTATAATTGTTGCCTGCTACACTTTAGGTTGTTATTTTATGATCATAGCAGCTTACGTGATATTTTTTTATTGATTTAATTTTATGTGTCTTCGTATCTATTATTAGCAGCTATTAACATAGCTTTTCAGCTCACAATTACACACAAAGAGTTCTGAATAATGGTTCGAGTAATGATACTAAGACCACTAGTCGGCTCAATGGTTTGTTTATTCCCCCCTCACCACCCGATTGGTGGCTAGTAGGGAGGGGCCGCTTCTAGCCACCAATTGGAAGGTAGGAGATGAAATAAACAAATCACTGGCCAACTCACCACTGGTCTAATTCGCATTACTCTAATTGATAGTAACATTGGATAGTTCTATATCTTTCCCTCCTGTTTTTTCTGATTTATGTAATTTTTATTTTTTTATTTTATTACTTTAATTAATTTACCCATGTAGTCAGAATCTGTGGTATTCAACAGGCTGTTGCAGACTGCTGTATGCTACTACACTGCTGTTTACAACATTAGTGTCATGTGGTTGTTGTTCGAGAAAGAGGAAGCCAAAACAGTCCCTCGAATTTGCAAATCATAAGATAATGCAAGAGTTGTAGTTGTTGTCAAAGATTAAGATATAAGAGAACCCAAAACAGATTCTCTAGCTTCAAATATAGAAGATGATGTGAGCCAGGACATAAGAAAGCACACACGTCCTATGCAGAAAGAAATATTTAAAGTCAAAACTAAAGCGTTGAGCTCACCTATCCACATTTCATAGAGTTCATTGGCAGTTACAACTTGTAAGGCACAGAAATTACATAGATTCACAAATTCAAATAATTAAGAAAATTGATGTGAAAAATCCCTGAGAAATTACAACTGCTTCTCAAATAAGAAGAAAATTAATAGTCGACTGTGAGGTGAGCGGATAAGAACTGGGGACAGTAGTCTGCCCCGAAGAAAAGTAAGAGCATGAGCAATGGTCACCTTGAAGAAATACTTTTAATTGAGCAGAGAAAAAGTTGATTTAATGTTGTTAGTTATCAATAGAAGACTAAAACCTTTTGAAAAACGAAACACTTATTACTAGATTGATTAATAAGAAAACACAATAACTGAGCAAATAAAGAAAACCAATTCTCTGAAAAACTTTCAAATGTAGACATGGATGACTTATCTTCACAAGTATTTATGGGACAGTTGCACAGAAAAATCTAAAGTTTTATGCATAAAAAAGCAATGCTAAAGCAGAAATTGAATTTGAAACCAGAATTACCTGTTTATCATTATGTAAACAAAGAGAAGGATTGTCAGCTAGCAACATTTTATCGAGAGAGATAAACTGACATGAGGGATCTGCCTTGTCCTCATAGTACAGAAGTTCTTTCGTTTCTGGATCAATTGCCATTACAACTTCATCATTACCAAGTCGAGTTTGATGTGTTATAGATGAAGGTTTAGAGCGCTTGATGACCATAGTCATTACAGCAAGTGGATCCCTCTTTCTTCTTTCTTTGTGCTCATGAAGTGCCTGTGTTAAGCTCATGTTGCTGACTGTATCACCACTTATGAGAATAAAGTCTCCATGAATCTTCAAAGAAGAACGAAAAGGTTACATCAAATTCAAGTCCTTTGAGGTAATTAACATGCTCAAAGTTTCAAAGGGCAGAGGAAAATGACTTTGCAGATCGAGTCAACCCAGCAGCAGAAAGGAAATGATGAAAGAGCATCAAAAGAAACAAAACCTGGGTCATTATCAATTAAGTAATTTTTGGACAATCATTCATCAAATCCAATTTGTAAAGAAAATTATTTGGACAACCAAAATATAGTGTGATGGTAAGCCTGTAAGTGATATCACCAGCTAGTCTCTTGTGAAAAATAATTTATATGTCACACCAACAATAGGGTAAGTGAAGGTGACATTAACTAGCAATCTATGGCATAACAGGACATCAACATAACAAGAATTCTTATCTCCCTCAACAAGTTGAAAAGTACGGTAGTAGATTGTTAACATGAGGGAATGTTAGAAATATCAAGAAAATCTATTAACCGTCAGTTCTGAAAACAAGATTCATGAGAGAAAAACTAAACAGTATGAGATTGTTAATAGCCGAGGTGCTTCCAGATCTGGGGGAGTGGTGAGGATGGGGATGGGGAAATGAGCCAAAAGAACTTGCCATAGTTTCAGCCAATCAAATCAACCTACATCTAGAAAATAACAATGAAATTGGCGTATCACCAAGTCAGGCATAATATAGGGCCTTAAATCATCACTGATATATGGTATAGGTTGAAAGTTTGAAGAGTTTGAGAAACCTATTTATCATGGTTTCAAATATCGGAGATTCCAATATATATGGGCAATATCGTATAAGGTTTTAAGGTACGTGACACGATATATCAGACTCATATGGCCGATAATGATAGCCAATATTGACGATATTGGTACCAAAAGTCATCGGCCGATCCGATACTAATACCGAATTCTAAACCATGCTATTTATTGACTAGACAAAATCAAAAGATATTATTCAGCATGGGCTTTGAGAAGCGAGAAGTATCATGAGTATTTCCACCACAACTGCATTTTCTAAGTAACCCACGTCCAAGTTGAATCCATGGGTTCTTGCTTCTTGCGCTTGGAGCTGAAATTTTGACACTGCTGGCTTTGATTTTGCCATGTAAATAAACATGTAATTCTTTCAGGGTATATTGATGGAAAACAAGATTGGTTATATATATCACTATTGGTTATAACCAGTTCTTTCAATTACTTGGGAACGACACCATCTTCTTTGTGGATAAATAACCTGATCGACTCATTTACAATGCCAGCATGTAGAATGTGCAATTTCCTGGTAAAATAATGGGAATTATCAAGTAACCAATGTAACTGTCCATCCATAAAATAAGTCCTCATATGTAAACGACCAATATAGTTCGAAGTCATACAATCTAGGGAACCTTCAAAAGACCAAATCAACTCGAATTGGTCACAGTAAGGCAATAACATATGACAATAAAAAGAAAGTTGACATAAAAGTGATCTTTATAAAAAGGAGAAATATCATCTATGAATGTTGAATTTCAAGATATTCCCCATACAAACATAGAATGAAAATGGCCAGATGGTTTTGTTAAAATAAACAAGAATTTCATGTAAAAATGGCTTATGAAGGACAACATACGGTATAAGAGGAGATAACTCCATGTAAAAGACAAAGGTAGCCTACACCACCACCCTAATAAAACCAAAATTTCAACTTAGGGATGGTTGAATGACTGTATTGGAACTACGGGTCTGTTTGGTTATCGTAACTGGCCGTAATTGTAATTGAATTGGTAAAGTCTTTACAATTGTAAATGAGTTACATGTATGTAATTTACGTAATATAAAATTGTAAAGTGAGAAAGTGTATTGTACTTTACGGTGTTTGGTTGTCGTAATGTATAAGTCGTAAGTGAAAAAGTTGACCACAAAATTAACTATTGGTTATTTAAAAGTTTAATACTGCAATATTAAAAAGTTAAATATTAATTTTTAATATTAATATAAAAAAATATTACAAATTGTATGACCACAAAATTAACTGTACCTGGGCTGTAAGTGAGTGGTAACTGGGTTGCAAGTGAGTATTAGTTGAGTTACGTAAGTCTTTTACGAATACGGTCCAAACAAACGCCGTAGTTGTAACTGGGTAGTAAGTCATTTACGAATTATGAAATTTACGCGAAACAAACGGCCTACATGCAGTTTCAATTACAGTAAACAACAAGCCAACATTTGCTGCGATGTAGTTGAATTGCATGCAAACTCTAAGTGCAATAGTTAGTGTTGCATTTTAGGTTTTTAGGCCTTCTCGCTATAATTGGAACTACGGCGAAATTGGCTAGAGTTCCAAACTACAGCAACTACAGCGAAACTGGCTAGAGTTCCGGACTACAGCAACTGAGGTTTAAACAAAGAAAATCAAAAGAGGATGCCACATCAACCTTTTAAACAAGTTCTATGCAATATTACACCATGCTTTAAACCAAACAATTATTCTTTATTTCGTTTAATGGGAACTGCAACTGCAAGCTTGTCAAACCAAACACATGACGTGGTGTTTCAACTCCAGGAATAAAAGTTACATGTAGTTTTCATTGTAGCCCAACTGCATCAAACCAACAGCCCCTAAACGTCAAATCAGAAGGTATATGTGTGAGATCTTTACTATGTTAAGGATATATGTGATTGAAAAAGTCCCTACATTGGAAAGTTGAGCGAAAAAAGTGAAGAATTTAAATATGAAGTTGTACCTAAACCTATTGGTTAAGCTTTTGGGTCAGATAAGGTCGTGATCCATGTGTCTCATCGGTTGACTCCTCAAAAGGCAGAATTTTCATAAAAGACAGTATCAAAGCCCGGCTCATGCCAATGGGGAGTAGAAAATGCATTGAGAGGTCTAGTTATTGCCAGAGACTATGAAGAATTTACCTAAGCCTTATCTACTGGTTGTCCATGTCATACATACAAGGAGATGGCTAGCCCATTTAATTCCTATGGAGGATTGTGTGGATGGTGAAGATTGTATGCCGATGTGATTCTTGTCGACACGCATTAAAGGGGAGCATTTTTAAGGATACATGTGTTATTGGATAGTCTTATGCTCGAGGTTTGAGTGAAACGGTAACATGAATATAAAGTTGGAACTAGAGCATAAGCTTCTGGGGCAAAATTAAGTCTCAACCCATATCATAGCTTCATGGTTTGAACTGATTTATCATCTCAGTCACGTAGGCCACATCGGTATTGGGCGATATTTCAAAATATTTCAACCATGCAAATATATTCCTCCAAAATTGAATAGTACTCATATTTGCATTTAGATTCCCGAGAAGAAAATAAAATATAAATACAATAAACCTACACCCCCATTGCATCTCCTCCACTTACACTCAAATGCTAGCTCCAAGTACTAGTATGACATCGAATTTTAAGAAAACTTACACGCTACAAAATCTTAGAAACTAAATTTGGTTGGCATTTTCATGGACTACAATTTAAGTATGTTCAAAGTGTGTGAGATGATAATACTAGTTTGAGAACTGTATCTTAGAATTATTGCATCCTTTGAAATGTTGGCACCTAAAGCATCCGTAGGTCACAGAATATTCCACGGTGCCAAAGACATGACAATGAAAATGTAAACATACATATATATGGCAAGATCACATGAGGTTAGATAACCATGCATCAGGATCACTCCATCAGTACACAGATCAACAAAGCATTGTGAATGGTGCTCTTGAACTTCCTTTTCTTTTTCCCTAGATTCTAGAAAGAGGCTATGGTGGTTGATCAAAATATAGGGTAAGATCCCCAGAACTTCAAACACAAAGACAATGTAGTTCGCTTTAGAAACACTCAGTCCAGACACCCCACCCCACCACGCACCCCGCCTCTTCCTTCCGCTAGAATTCAAAACAAACTAATGAGCACCGGGTAGCTAGCTCCAAATGGCCCTCTTATATGTTTTGTGATGAATCTGAGAGAAAACTGAAACCCAAATCACTTAAAAATGCAATGTTTGCTATATGGCTTGGCTTTGTAGCTGATGATCAATCCAAGATTACAAATGCACATAATAAGTACTCAAACAGTGTGTCCATTAAACCACTTGACTACTGAAAAGTTGATATGTAAAGGTCACCAAAAATTTGTTGTTGTGACATAAACATAGTTAACACGCGCGCACGCACATACATACCACTGGGTATCATTCAATCATACTTTATAATTGTTGTTTTCGCAGACCTTGTGGTTTATTGCATATCCGCAACACCCTTGTTATATTATACAGTCCTCACAGTATCCATCCACATCATCCTTGTTGCCTTAGCCATCTCACCTTTTGGTCCACCTTTCTCGAGATAGATTACTGTAAGAGAAATGTGAATCATATAATGTGTGACCTTCAACACATGATCATATACTGCATTAAACCTTTTACACCTTTCTCAATCAGATATCTGAATATGAACAAAGATGATTGGAAGAGAACTGCTAATCACATAACATGTGACCTTTAAGACATGATCACATAATGAATTAAACACCCGACTTCAGGACACATAAATTGTTACATGATGGATGAAAACAGTGTAATATCCCTTTAGGAATTTTTGGTTCCATCAATGCCTCTAGTATAAGGGCACAGAATCATCTCATGAATGCTTGAGCAATTAACACCTAACCTGTGTCTACTTGAATTCCATCCCCATAGTCAATGATAAGTAGAGAGAGCCTCTCCATGACTATTGAACTCCCAAAATGGATGTGGTTGATAGACACCTGAGATTATAAAATTCCTAGGGGTACACATCTCAAATGATTAGCCAAGCAATAGCTGAAGTGCGAGGTTGTTGATCCATCCAATCTCCTAACTTGTAAACTACAGAATATTCTCCATTGAAAACCATAAACCACTAAATACTGTGATTAACTTGTTCACTGAAAAACAACCTAAGTCATATGTTTTTCATAAAATCTCCACGCCCTCATGACCTTCTGAAGAGATTGTCACTGAGTCATTGCATTAACACACAGCACGAATTTAAGAACTTTATAAGTAGGTAATCTCTCCAATTAGGTAACTAGGAAATTTTCCCCTACCTGCCTCATTTCATCTTGTGGTCTATATATCAGAATTTACAATCTGGGGAAAGTGGATGTTAAATGTTATACAAACTTCACCTTATATGTTATAAGAAAGTGGGTTTTTTTTTTTTTTTTTTTTTTGTGTGGGTGGGGGTTTTTTTTTTTTTTTTTTTTTTGGTGGGCGGGGTGGGGGTGGGGGGCAAAGCTGATTGGATAAAATTCACAAACTTTTCAAGAAAATTCAACTGCTAGCACTAACCACGCCATGGTTATAAATAACTCGAAGCGCATCCCCGGCGCTGATGGCATCGCGAGACTCGATGGTCATCACGCTGAACGTAGCCTGCTGCTTGGTCCACTGAGACTCATCAAGAAAATCCTTCACCTGCCCCGAATGAGCGCAGCAGAACACGAAGACCTCTTCGACTCCGACTGATTCGAGCCACGCCAGAGAGTACTCTATCATGGGAACATTCACCAGCGGCAAGAGCACCTTATCAAGAAACGAAAATGCAAGAGTTAGGGTTTTCTTAGGGTTAGGGTTAGGGTTTGGGGAATCGGTACGTACCTTTGGGCGCTCCAGGGTGATCGGCCGGAACTTGGTGGTGAAGCTGTCGGCGAGGAGGACGGCCTGGAGAGGGGTGCGGGCGAGGTTGTCGGGGTCGGAGGAGGCGCGAGCGCCCTTTTTTTGCGCCATTGACGACGATGAGGACGGAAACTGAAGAGAGAGGCTAAGAGACCGGGGAAGAGGTTTTGGTAGGGTTCTGTTCTAAATGGGTTGGGATCGCAAACCCGAATCTAGTTTTTGGCGAGACTTTAGACTCGGGTCCTTGTTTTGCAAGAGCTAATTCTTTCTTTCTTTTTCTTTAATTAAAAAAACTTATTTTAATAAATAATTAAGAAAAAAATTCTCTTAAAATAATTATCAAAATCGACTTACACCGGAGGACGCCACGATGCGCTGGCAGGCGCGCATAGAAATGAAAATTCAAGTTCGGGTTTTTTAAATTAGAACGCAAAAAATATCTCAAAATTCAGGTTCGGATTTTGAAAACCCGAACTTGAATCATACAAAAAATATATATATTCTTTCTTTTTCTTCCTCCTCTCTCTCTCTTCTTCTGAAATTTTTTTTGTACAGGTTCTGGTTTTCAAATCTTTAG